>JABWTJ010000208.1:1749479-1836736 GCA_016801875.1 Solanum sitiens
GGTGTCACGAACCGACACGTAGAATTAGGGGATCGGAGTGTCACGTTCCGACACATAGTATTAGGGGATCGAGTGTCACGAACCGACACATAGAATTAGGGGATCGGAGTGTCACGTTCCGACATATAGTAGTAGGGGATCGGAGTGTCACGTACCGACACAAGAGGAAGAAAGATAATGAATCTTGAGAGATGTTAAAATATACTCAATGTAATGAACCTAATTTCCCAAATGAGTGTGGTATTGAGGCTTGAGTCCTCATGGATGAACTTGGTATTACTTATTGATGATTATAGTACTTGTTGCTACATGTTGAGTATTGTAGTTGATTTATGATATGAACTGATATATACTGTTTTCTATTTTGAGTTGGCCGATGATACCTACTCAGTACTTGTGTTTTGTACTGACCCCCTACTTGGTGGTTCCTTCGTCTTCTTGTTTTGGGGAATGCCAGCAACGTCACCTCGTCTTCAACTCAGCAGCAATTCTAGCCAGTCTTCACTACACCGGATTTCAGGGTGAGCTAATGCTTCTAGCTTGGACTGGATCTTCTCTTCAATGTCTTGATGCCTTGAACTTCCGGCATGGACTAGCCTTTTATTTATTTTAGCTTCTTAGATACTTTTAGATTTGTAACTTGAGGATAGATGTTCTTGTGATGATGACTTCCAGATTTTGGGGATAATGAGTTTTAAGTCTTCCGCTTTGTATTTTGTTCAATATGTTGGGGTTTTAGATTGGTTGGTTCGCTCACATAGTAGGATAAGTGCGGGTGCCACTCGCGGCTCGATTTTGGGTCGTGACAGCATTCAACTGTTCATCAGCCTGGGAGGAAATCCGATAAAAGAAAGCTAAACATCACTTTAACTCTCTTTTATGGCATAAATACATTCCTTTTAAGATTTCCTTTTTACTATGGAGAACCCTTAGGTGTAAACTCCCTACTAACGACAAACTAACTATTTTTGGCATTGAGCCATCAAAGTGTGTGTGTTGTTTTGACAGGGCAGGTATGGATTGCATTGAGCATATCTTCAACAAAGGGAATTTCGCAACCAACATCTGGACCAGCTTTGCAGCCATTGCAGGGCTGCGACCAGACCAGACTGACCTGCACTCACTGCTCAAACAGTGGTGGACTGCCACACCTAAGAATGTAGCCCACAGATTACTTTTGCAAGCGACCCCAATTTTCATTTGTTGGAACTTATGGAAGAACAGGTGCGCAGCTAAATATGGAGGCAAGTCAACCAATATCAGCAGGGTCAAATATGCCATATACAAGGATAACTACAAAATGCTTTCCACAGCCTTCCCTCAGCTTCAGTGGCCTGCAAAATGGACAGATTTAATTCAAAAATGTGAAAAGTGTGTGCATGACATCAAAGTGAGTTTGGTAGCATGGCTTAAACCTCCTGACCAATGGCTCAAAGTAAACACCGATGGCAGCGCAACCACTAATCCTGGCAGGTTGGGAGCTGGCGGCATTTTGAGGGATAAAAATGGTAAATTGGTGATGGCTTTCACAACACCCCTCGGAGAAGGAACAAACAACAAAGCGGAAATAGAGGCAGCAATAATTGGTTTGACTTGGGCACTTGAACTGGGATATAGAAACAGAATTTTGGAGCTTGATTCTCAACTAGTAGTACATTGGATTTTAAAGAAGACAGCTCCTCAATGGAGTATCATCACACAGTTGGGAAGATTGCAAGATCTCATCTCTCAGACTCAGCAATTCAAGTGCTTACATATATTTAGAGAAGCAAATTGGGTGGCTGATGCTCTTTCAAAACACAGTCACATTACAACCAGTCCACAGATATACTTCACCAGCCAACACATGCCTAAGGAAGCAAAATCATACTATCAGATGGATTTACTGGAGATGCCTAGCTTTAGAAGAAGGAAGACCAGAAGAATTAAGGAACCACCTTGATCAGCCGTGCATTTGAATAGGTTAGCTTAGTTTTATTCTATCTTGTAAAGGGAGAGTCTCCCTTGTTTATGCTTCCTAGATATTTTGTAATGAGAGGAGTCCTCTCCTTAGGTGCTTAGTATTTTGGTTTCATCCTTGATGTACGGGGAGGAGTTGAATTCCTCTTTTGGAAAGTTGACTCTGAACCACCTTAGGTTGGAGGTTAGGTTTATGTCCCCCTCCTTTGTACTTTATTTTGTTTATTAATGTTAAGGCCTGGGTGTGTTGCTCAGCCCCTTACCCACCCAAGGGTAGTTCAAATAAAAGAAAAAAAAAAGAAAAAAAAAAGCCCAATATACCAAAAACCAAAGTTTAAATACTAAACCATAGACTTTAAACCTTAAATGATAAACGCTGAATCATAAAACCTAAAACAAACCTACACCCTAACCCTAACCCTAAACCCTAAACACTAAACCCTAAGTCCAAAAAGAAAACCCAAAGTCCAAAATACAAATACCCAAACATTAAACATTAAACCATATATTTAAAACTCAAATCCTAAACAACAAACCCTAAAACCTAACCAAAAACTAAACCCTATCCCTAACCCTAACCTTAACCTTAAACATTAAACACTAAACCATATATTTTAAACAACAAATCCTAAACCCCAAAACCTAGAACCTAAAAAAAACCTAAACCCTAACCCTAAACCTATCCATAACACGAACCCTAACCCTAACACTATCCTTAACCCTAACCCTAAACCCTAAACCCTCAATCCAAAGCCCAAAATATCAAAACCCAAACATTAAACCCTAAACACAAGATTTTACATAAATAACTAAACCCTAACCCTAACCTTATTCCTAATATGAACGCTAACCCTAAACCTATCCTAAACCCCAACCCTAAATCGTAAACACTAAACCCTAAGTCCAAAAAGAAAACCCCAAGTCCAAAATACAAAAACCCAAACATTGAAAACTAAACCATATATTTTAAACCTCAAATCCTAAACCACAAACCCTAAAATCTAAAAAAAACTAATCCCAAACACTAACCCTAACCTTAACCCTAACCCAAACCCAAACCCTAAATCATTAACCCGAAACCCCAAGCCCAAAATACCAAAACCCAAACATTAAACCCTAAACCATAGATTTCAAACCAAAAACCTAAGCTCTAACCCTAACCCTATTCTTAATATGAACCCTAACCCTATCCTTAACCCTAAACTTAAATCCTAAACCCTAAACCCAAAGCCCAAAATACAAAAACTAAAACATTAAACACTAAACCATAGATATTACAACTCAAATCCTGCACACCAAACAATAAAACCTAAAGAACAAACTAAACCCTAACCCTACCCTAACATTAACCCTAACCCTAACCCTACCATAAACCCTAAACCCCAAGCCCAGAATATTAAAACACAAACATTAAACACTCAACCATTGATATTAAACCTCAAATCCTAAACCCCAAACCCAAAAACCTAAAAAAAAACAAAACCCTAACCATAACCTTAACCCTAACCCAAACCCTAAACCATTAATCAGAAACCCTAAGCCCAAAATATAAAAATCCAAACATTAAATACTAAACCATAGATTTTAAACCTCAAACTTTAAACCCTAAACTATAAAACCTGAAGAAACCTACAACCTAACCCTAATCCTATCTTTAACCCTAACCCTAAACCCTAAGTCAAAAAAAATCCAAAAAAAAACCTAACTCCAAATTATGAAAATTCAAACATTAAACTCTAAAACGTAGAATTTAAATCTCAAATCCTAAATCACAGACCCTAAATAGCAAATAAAACCTAAACCGTAACCCGAACCCAAACCCAAACCCAAACCGTAAACCGAACCTTAATCCTAACTCTAACCCTAAACCATTAACCCAAAACCCCAAGCCCAAAATACCAAATCCCAAACATTAAACACTAAACCATAGATTTTAAACAAAAAATCTTAAACCCTAAACCCTAAACCCTAGAAAAACCTAAACCCTATCCCTCACCCTATCCCTAACCCTAACCCTAACCCTATCCCTAAACCCTATACCCTAAACCCAAAGCCCAAATTACCAAAACCCTAACATTAAACACTAAACCATAGATATTACAACTCAAATCCTTAACCCCAAACCCTAAAACCTAAAAAACAACCTAAACCCCTAACCCTAACCCTAACCCTAACATTACAATAAACCCTAAACCCAAGCCCAAAATACCAAATCCAAACATTAAACACAAACCATTGATATTAAACCTCAAATCCTAAACCCTAAACCGAAAAACCTAAAAAACTCGAAAACCCTAACCCTAACCCTAACCGTAACCTTAACCATAAACCAAAAACTATATGACCAAATACAAAAATCCAAAAATTAAATACTAAAGCCTAGATTTAAAACCTCAAATACTAAGCCCTGAACCATAAAACCTAAAAAAAACCTACACCCTAACCCTAACCCTAAACCCTAAACACTAAACCCTAAGTCCAAAAAGAAAACCCTAAGTACAAAATACGAAAACCCAAACATCAAACACTAAACCATAGATTTAAAACCTCACAATTTGATATTGAGCAAAGATGGAGGCTGATAGGAAGAACAAAAACAAAGGGGAACAAGGCAAACATGATTTTAGAAGCCCGCAAATGCAGTACACAAACAAGTTTCAGCACAAACCAAAAAGCCTTTACAAGTTTACAAGTTTAACAAGTTAGGCATTTTCCCAACAATTTATACAGATTATTTACAAGTTTAACAAGTTAGGCATTTTCTCAACAATTGAATTATCAGACATGAAAGCTTAACAAGTTTTGCAAGATTAGCAAATACACTCAAATCAACATGAGTAACTCAACCCAAGTTGTCAAGAACAACTCCTGCAACATTACCACACTCAAGTTCATCACACACCAAAAAGCCTAGGAACAACATGTGTGTTCATTCAAAGAAACCAAAAGTGACCAAAGTACCACATCTGTACTACAACCAACAATAGTGTATATTTTGGAGTCATTCAAAGCAACCAAAAGTGCCAAAAGTACCAATCTCAAGATCTCCTTGCACAATGCACCTACTAATAAAGGGCTTTTATTTTGTGGCAAACCTGATAAAAAGAGTGAGATCCACCAAACATAATTACTGGTTAAACATAACATATAAAATTCAAGTATCCTTCATGTTACCAGAGAAAATATTTTTCTCCTGCTTGCTATAATATCAGTTGATCTAGAACATTAGTCAAAGTAAAAAAAAATATGATAGACCTGCAGTCAGTATGGGGAAGAACTGCAAATGAGTCATTTTCCCCTTTTTCATAATTAATAAACATATTAATTGCTTTTACATTTATCCTTTCGTCTGAGTTCCCTTTAAGCACTTACTTAGGTGATAGTTAGTTCCTTGAAGAAAAGTTCTAGTTCATGACCTAGTTATGCAAGAGTTTTATGGCAGGGATCTTTTCTTATACAACTAAACCAAAAGAGTAGCTAGAGTCACTTTCAACTTTCATGACCATATAAATAAAATCGCTAAAAGACAATACAATCTCTATTTGACCTAAGATAGAAATCAATTTAAATTCTCGGTTTCATATTCTATACAAATTTGACAAAGACACGAAACTTATAAGGAACTTGAAGATCTGGCTACAAAAATCCAAGCCTAGTGACGTCGTATTTTTTCAGATAAACATGTAAACAGTCATATAATTTATCCAAACTAGAGTGACCGAGTTCAGAATGACTACATTGTATGCTTACAACTGCTTATCGTTATCATCTTGAGAGTTGTATCTGTCTTCAAAAGAAAGAAGGAAATTATCGAGACCACAATAACAACACAATATTTCTGGTATGTGTGGTGACGCTTGGACAACTTTCATGGGCTTAATCTTGTTGATATAGTAGCTAAGGGATGGTCCTGAGTACTCCCTAAAGATAATAAACCACAAAGCATTAGCAAGTGTAAAGAAGGTTCCGATACACCTATATTGCACATGACGAATAATTTTATCTAGATAATACTAGTGTGAATCTGAAATATAAATAACAGACACAGTTGCAGCAGCTGCTCGCTGGTGAGAAATAACATATAGAAGAAAATTATTTTGGATTAGAGCTCTAGTTGTACTTCCTAAAGCAATGGACATTTTAATCGAACTCAAAACTCCTATAACAGCCTGGTCTTGTTCTAGCCGTGTGACTCCAAATCGTTGTGCAACATTCTCATAAGTGATGCCCATATGGAGAAGGTAGTCAGGGGCTTGTGCAAAAGCATCTATCTATTAAAGATTACCTCAAGCTTAAAACATGAAACTAGGAAAAGGGGTTTCAAGTACAACGATGCAAAAAATCTAAATTTGAGCATACTTTTGGGTTAGCTTTTGGAACTAGTCGAATATTGTCAACTGTCATTAACTCTAATCCGCCACTAATGCCTGCACAAATAAATAATTATAACCAAAACGAAATCGTAGTTGTACCATGTAGTGTTTATATATATGCCTATGAACTTGCATACCTATGTCGTATAATCCTACTTTTATAGTTGCACCTACATCAGCAACAAAAAGCCAGAAGAACATTGCATGTTCACAGTTCTGATTGACACAATATAAGGGAAAATGATCAATTTAGACAATATATATTTTGAGTGAGTAGGATCATACTTAAATTAGCAAGATATGGGCACATCTTTTCGAGATGATCATATGGATTTGCCTTGTTGGTTTGATTAATCAATTTTGGCAATCACAATCATGGCTTTTTATTGTACAAGAAACCAATATTTTTCAAAAGAACTAGAAGCATTATTTTAAATATATTATCAAACTAAGGTGCTTTGACAGTCAAAATCAAACAGGGTCATTCTTAGTTGTGACTTCATATGTCATGGCAAGTAAATGCATGGGCAAGTCAGTGAGCAATATCAAAGGAAGTTTTGTAACAAATACCAACATTTTTATCAAGTAAGAGAATATATTGGGATACAAGGATGTTCTAACCCATCTTAGCAAGTTAAACTTTTTCTTGTAACTGAGATTTTCTAGACTAGTAGGGGCACAGTACAACTCGGTGGTGAATACTCACTTCTACCAATCCCCACTTACATACATATCTACACCAAGCTATAGTTTGGGTATAACCCACACATCAAATAGATTATTATAGCGTTAACTGTGTGCAGATACTAGTTAAAGATTTAGGTATACTAAGAATGAGAGAAGTACAATTCAGTAAAGGACTCTTGGATGATTTCATAAGTACAACATACACTTTATAAGCATTGCATATGCTACATCACGGCTCCATGAACTAAAGTATATAATTTCTGTACCTAAGTCTGAATCGTATGCTACTTCTTAACTATATGTATACAATATGTGAAGAGTGAATATATTTAATCATTGACGAACAACAAGTAAACATTTACTAAATTAGTAAAGCTGAGAGTGCTAAAACACAGAATGTTTATGACACAATAAAAGAGAATCTCACAGATATGTGACTAAAGCAGTTCCTATCATCCAGAAGGAGTGTTCTTTGGGAATATTTGATGCATTTGTCTATCTGCTTTGCTGGATTTTTAGAAACTATGAGAAAGATATAAAACTAGATGATCAGATCAACAGTAGCTACTTAAGAAACAAAGTAAATGAGAGACTGGAGAAATGTATTATACATATACTTTGATTTATTAAATGAAGATTCTAAAGTGAAAATGGAAGAAATCATATTCAACTAAAAGTCAGAATCCCAGACTGCCAAAACTCCTGAGCACATTGTTGGTTTCCTTGTTAGATTTCAACAGGAGTTAGACTTAATGCATCTAGTTAAGATTTGCACTAGTTGAAGGGTTGAAGTCAAGTTATACTATCTATAAAGTATCTATTATTGATAAGACTAGAACAAAACAGATGTACAACAAATATTAATGGGTAAAATACACTATAAATTTTATATTCACCCACGCTAGAGTCAAAACACAAAACAAATGATGTGAATTCGATGGAAACTATAGTTCTTGACTTATTGCAATGTAAGAAAATAACCTTTGAAGAGTATATATAAAGAAAATGCTTGAGATTCCCCTAGGATAAAAGCAAATTACACAGAAAATATAAAAGAATTACATTCACTTTGTGCAAGCATCAGTTCAAGGTTTTGCAAGTCGACGTAAGCTTATGATATTTCTTCTATCCTAAATCCAATGAAAGATTAATTATCCATTAAATGAAGGGAGCATTTGAAGTTTAGAGAACGTAAAACTTAAGAACTTAGAAGGCAGGGAAATATAATCATGTTAAGGACAAACGTAAAGCATTTTTTTAGCTCATTTGTAATATCCTTTCTTGGCAATAGAGGCCGAGGCAATCCCAAGCTTGCAGCAGACACTAATTCAATTGAGTCTAGTAGATAAAATTAACAGTAAGAAGGGAGCGAAACAAAAACTCAAATATGTAAGTCTTCTTTTACTCACAACTTTCAGTAGATGATGCTGTGCTTCCGCCTTATAAACTTTAGGAATTGAATTATAAAACTTTCCTTCAGCTCTTTAAAGAAAGACGACTTAGCTTCAACTAAGTTCTTCAGAGAAAAACGACCTAGATTCAGCTGGTATGTTTAACATTCAAGTGAAGAAAACTAGATAGACTCCCAAAAATCAACAAAATTCATATCAAACACAAGAATATCAAAGCCCTAAGTTAAAATTTACACTTTCAAAGATACACAGGAATATCAAAACCCTAATGCTAGAATTTAGACTATTAGAGATAGAATTTCTTACCTGATAAACCCTATTCCAACAACCCTAAAGCTTTAAGATGTGAGGCGTGTTCATGTGCGATGCGATTTGTTCATCTGTGAAATCCGACGGAACAACTCTTTAACAAAGAATCTATGACGAAAATCGTGTTCTTCAGCTCTTCATTCTTAAACAAGGAATCTGTGATCAATTTTGACGAAAATTTATGAGAGAAATCACATTGTTCTTAAGTTCTTCAGATAATCTATTGTTCACTATGAGAGAAAAGTCTGTTCTGCAGTGAGGAAAGTTACGATATTTTTTTCTGATTTGGGAGAAAACAACTTTTAATATTTATTTATTTTTGGCCCAATAAAAATTGGAGGGAGAACAAATTTTAATGTAAAAAATAATGGAGGAAATATAATATTTTAGTAAAAACATTGAAGACACATTTGTAAAGTGTTGTTTTAATAATTATAAAAATAGGACACATTAAAAGTGTGTCCATATATATATATAGTTGTTGCTAATTATATTATATTATAGCAACACTTATAAAGTGTAGTTTATACCATTAAAAAGAACACTTTACAAGTGTTGTCAATGTTATCGTAGCTAAAAGTTAAAAACTTAGGCTACGCTTTAAAAGCGTCTCCAAAAGTATCTTAGGCAACACTTTAAAAGTGTTGTCCAGATTTAGTGTGGCCGTAGACCTAAAATGGTGTAGTGAGTTCTCTAATGCTAATAGGTATCCCATATGATGAGTATAGACAATAACCCACATAGACCATGGTAGCAAAGCATGGAATCCGAAGTTCTATCCTACTTCAATGAGGTGTTCTACTTGCCAATGGTAGAACATAGAGATCCCATGTAGGCACATTCTTAAGGAATATGAAGGGCGTGCTTTGTATTCTAGTCTCATACTTAACTAGAACTACTTTCTTTTACCATACTCACTCAGGCTAGCCTTAGTTCTCATAGATCAATTCACATTAAGGTTCATACAAATGGGTCCCATATCATGTTCATGACCCAATTACATTTACCCCACCAAAGCAAGGTCCATTAGGGCTATCTGACTATGGAGACAAGAAGCTCATCATGAGTTTCCTAAGGTATGATATGATGCCGTTCCATCCAATCAACCTTAAGTCCATCATTCATTACTAGAAGGATACCATTACGACTTACTACTTCACGATTCATAACCTTACCACTTGGTTCAAGGTTTCACATAAATGACCCTCTTATCATTATTCAAGGTCTCACCTATATTAATTTATTCAAGACTAAGACCCTTTAGGTTCCTAAGTCAAGACATCACATATTGACATAAGCATCAAGGAAGGGACACAAGTCTACCTAAATAAGACACAACATATATCCATTTAACACATATAGCCTATCTTTCTTTAGACACTTAGGAATGACCCTTAACCTTATTTAGTCATACTATTCATTACCTTAAAATTATCAACTTAACCATTTTAGACTCATATAGCCAAATTAGGAACAACCATGTACCAACTCTAAGACTACACACTTAACAAATAGTCAAAGCATAACATGATTAACTAAATAGTATCAATAGTCTAACACATACTTTCACATATAGGTAGATATAATAACACATCATCAAATAAACTACACAAATAGCCATATAAGTTCAAGTAGTGCCGACAAGGTCATGATCATCAATGTACTTAAAATAACGACGACAAGGCCACATCAATTCACATAACACTGCCACCAAATATGGACCAAACCAATCATAACATAATTGAAGTATAATTAACATTGAATAAGAAGAAATAGGGCAGCGTACCACCACTTCATCAATCAAATCACCCAATTCAACATCATAAGGCCCTTACCCATGGCCATGAACACCAATTCAACACACAATTATAGAAATCAATGAAATCTAAACCAATTCAACATAGATTCAACAATCCAATACCAATTTGATAACAATTGAATGCAATTCTTACATCAACAGAAAGCCCATAAGAACTACACATGAATTCATCAACATTAAGCCAATATCAAGTAACCCATGATTTAGTCAAAATCTTAGGTTCATCAATTCCATGGGTTCATAGGTAATTTTGGATAAAATAATCAATATAACATCTCTAATCCATAATAGACGTTTGAAAACCATTAATGCAAGAACCCATGGTAGATCATCAAAAAGATCAATTCATTTTTTGAAAACTTTAGAAAACATCTATGAAAGTTGGGCTCCTTGATGAAATGTGTTTCAAGGATCAAAAGCCATACCTCAATGAAGCTAATTATTCACTTTGATGAAGAATCTCCACTTAAAACGTCACACCAAGCTCTTCCTTGATTTTTGGACTTCAATGGAGTCTTGGTGAATTTCTAAGGTATTTTGGGGTTTTGATTTTGAAGAATGAAATCTGCTAAGTGTTAAAGGCTTATAAACACTTGGAAAATACCCAAATAACCCTTAGGGAACAGCCAAAGCCTATTTTTGGACGTGGGGTGAATTTACAAGTTCACCCCTAAGACTTAACAGTGGACTGCATGCAGGTCACAGGCCAAACGACGTGACCATCGACGGTCCGTCCCTTGACCTACAGACCATGCTGCTAGTCCTTGGTCTGGGACAGAGACCTGTCCTTGCCTCCCGTCTTCATCACGCCTAAGTCCCTATCGACGGATACCATCAACGGGACGTAGGTCTATGCACGGACCGTGCTGTCCCTCCATAGGTTGGGTCAGAGACTTGGGATTTGTCCTCATTCCTTACCCAATCTAAGTACCAATCGATGGAAAAACCTACGGGGCGTCGACTAGGCTACTGGCCGTCGACTTCCTTCCGTGGTTTGGGCTGTCTTGGGCAGCTTAGGCCTCCAATATGGGTCCTTCCTCAAGGACCCTTTGTTGGTCCTTGGGGATGTTTGCCCTAACGTTTCCAATTCAAACATGAACGTATACAAGTTTAGGACACCTAACATGAATTTCACTCAAAACGAACACGTAAAACTTGACAAAACATGCTTAGACACACAAGGTCACTTCTAGGGACAACTTTCGAACGTCATGGACGTTCTTGAGCGTTTGACCTCCAAACTTCACGAAACATAACACACTACCTATACACATCATATTAGACTCATTTAAGACCATATAACCTCAAGAGTCACACATAATCACATAGGCCCTCGCATGAGACACTTAGGTGACTTAGTCGTCGAACGTCTTGGTTGACCCTTGACGTTTGACTTCCAATGCACCTAATACTTTAGCTACTGCCTCAACACAACATTATACACACTTTAAGGACCTTATAACACCATTACCAACATGTTAGGCTCTATATAACCTAAGTCATTTTCGGGGTCTTACATTCTCCCCCACTTGGACAACACTCGTCCTCGAATGACACTTGCCGCTCTCCGAACACTTCCAAGAGTAGAGAACCAGCTTAACAGAACATAACCAAACCATATAACTCACAAACAAGGATAAAGCATCAATTTCACAAAGTCAAGAGATCCACAACACAACAAGAAATTAGAATATAATTCTATAAGTCATTATGCTACAAAACTCACATTCTTCATTCCAATAGAAAAAAGTCATTTTATATTCATTAATATACTCATATACTTCAGTTATAACCACATAACAACAATTTTAGACCAAAGAATCAATTAGTAACTTTTCAAAAAAATGTTACAGTGAACAGTGCTACTGCTACAGTGATTTTTAGCAAATCCTTAAAAAATGCAATCTTAGGCAATTCATGATATAGACATGCTAATATGCAAAGTACCATCATATAATCACCTTTTACAACATGCTCATAACTCAATAAAACACACAATGCAAGAAGTTAATGAAATTCAATTTCAACCAAACTCCTAAACATCATGCACATGCAACAATCCCAACACAATTCTAGCCATACTCCCCTACTTAGAAGGAACTCATACTATAATAAGAGAAACAAGGACTTAACAATATCATCATCATTATCCTCCAGCTTCTCACCTCTAGTCCGGAGTACATAGAAACGCCTCCTAGTTGGAGCATCTTCCTTTGGAACACTAGGCTCAACCTTCTTACCCTCCTTCCTAGAAGCAATGTTTGGACAATCTCTCACTTTGTGCCCCATCTTTTCCACTACCAAAGCAACTACCGGTACCCAATAGATACTCACCAAGATGTTTATTACCACAAGTGGCACATGTAGGTTTTCCATTGCTAGAACCACTTCCTTTCTCAAACTTCTTCTTAGGAACACTAGGTCCATCTTGAGTTTGAGCCCTCTTTTTGAACCTAGGTTGCACTTGGTCACTAGCAACACTCCTTTTCAAGTTCCTTGACATCCTTCTAAGCTTAGACTCTTCAATTGATTTATACATCATGAGTCTAGCCAAAGTCATATCATCATGCAACATAGCCGTATGACATTCCTCCCTCACTAAGTCGGCTACACCCGTCACAAAGCGACTCATTTCATCCCTTGGATTTGACACTAGGGAAGGTGCATACCTAGACAAAGTTTAGAACTTCAAAGAGTATTCCTCAACACTCATATTGCCTTGCTTAGATTGATAAACTCCTCTACCTTTACCTCTCTCCTCTCACGGGGAAAGTACTTACCAAGGAAAGCTTCCTTGAATTCTTCCCACTCAATAGGACCCAACTCATTTGGCCTACTGTCCTTCCATTGAGTGTACCAAATTTGAGACACATCTCTCAATTGATAAAAAGCAAATCCGCCTTCTCCCTAGATGTACCCCCATAGCACTTAAAACCATGTACACACCATCAAGAAATTCTTGGGGATCTTCATTCACCTTAGAGCTAAGAAAGATTGGAGGATTTAACCTCACAAAGTCTCTCAACCTTGATGACATAGTTCTCTCCATAGCATTATCCCTAGGAACCATGTTCAAGTTAATTTGAGTAGTCACGGCTTGGGCTAAAGCAAGCAAAACCTCTATAATATCCCGATTATTCAACTCCGGCACCTCATTACCTCTTCCCATATTACGAGCATGATCACCTTGAGGAGGCACTTGAGCACCTTGAGCACCTTGGACACCTTGCCCATCTTGAAACACTTGCTCAACTTGCTCAACTTGAGGATGAGCTTCTTCATTCACCCTTCCCTCTTCCATTCTTCTTGCGACATCCTTCTAGTATTCATCTCCTAGAAACAGAAGGAAAATACATTTAGAAGGATACTCATAACATTACTCTACCACACAACATAGGAGTATAAATAAAGGCAAACACTATTGTCCTATAGCCTCTCGCCCATAGATGTGTCGCGACTCACACCACTGGTTGAGACTCTACTAGACGTGACTTTTTGAGACTTTTTAATACCTAAGACTACTTTCATTAACCTATGCTCTGAAACCAACATTGTCACATCCCGAAACCACACCCTAGAAGTTATGGTGCAATCTTGGATTGCGAATGGCGTATTCGACCTCTCGGAGCTCTCATACAAGCCTATCATATCATTCATTGCATATACATAATGAAAAGTAGTGCTGAATTAAAACTTTACGTTAAACAATATTGAAGTCTTAGAACCCTATACTAAACCAATTTCAATTCCTCCTTACAGAATGGCTCCAGCCAAACTCAAAGAGTTGAAGCTGCAGTTAAAAGATCTCACTGATAAGGGTTTCACTCAGCCAAGCATATCCCCTTGGGGCGCTCCAGTGTTGTTTGTAAAAAAGAAAGATGGAACCCTTAGAATGTGTATCGATTATCGGCAGCTCAACAAAGTCACTATAAAGAATAAGTATCCACTTCCCAGAATAGATGATTTGTTTGATCATCTCCAAGGGTCTAGTTTCTTCTCTAAGATTGATCTTCATTCAGGGTATCATCAGCTTAGGGTTAGGGATGGAGATATCCCAAAGACAGCCTTTCGTACCCGATATGGTCACTATGAGTTTCTAGTCATGTCATTTGGTCTCACGAATGCACCTGCTGCATTTATGGATCTCATGAATAGAGTCTTCCGTGATTACCTAGACTCTTTTGTCATAGTATTCATTGATGACATTCTCATCTACTCTAAGACCAAGGAAGAGCATGAACAACATTTGAGACTAACCTTTCAGGTACTTAGACAACATCAGTTGTATGCCAAATTCAGCAAATGTGAATTCTGGCTCAGATCAGTGACCTTCCTGGGTCATGTGGTGTCCGATAAGGGCGTGGAGGTGGATCCCAGGAAGACTGAGGCTGTGATGAACTGGCCAAAGCCTCTTACTCCCACTGACATCCGTAGCTTTTTGGGATTGGCTGGTTACTACCGCAGGTTTGTGGAGGGTTTTTCTTCTATTGTGCCCCATTGACAGCTTTGACGAAGAAGAAAGCCAAGTTTGAGTGGACGGAGACTTGTGAGAGGAGTTTCCTGGAGCTCAAGGAAAGACTCACTTCAGCCCCGATGCTAACTTTGCCCAAGTGTGGTGAGAATTACACTGTTTACTGTGATGCATCTAGGGTTGGTTTGGGTTGTGTTCTTATGAAGGTTGGTAAGGTGATAGCCTATGCGTCCAGACAACTCAAGGTTCATGAGAAGGATTATCCCACTCATGACCTGGAGTTGGCAGCTGTGGTGTTGGCACTGAAGATGTGGAGGCACTACTTGTATGGATTTCACATGGATGTATTCACAGACCACAAGAGTCTCCAGTACGTGTTCACACAGAGGGAGTTGAATCTACGTCAGCGGAGATGGTTGGAGCTGTTGAAGGATTATGACATGAATATTCACTACCATCCAGGTAAGGCTAATGTTGTGGTTGATGCTTTGAGCAGGATGAGCATGGGAAGTACAACCCACGTTGAGGATGATAAGAAGGAGTTGGTGAAAGATGTACACAGACTGGCCAGACTGTGTGTGCGTTTGGTTGACTCTACTGGTGGGGGTGTTTCAGTTCATCCTAGTTCTGAATCATCCTTGGTAGTTAAAGTCAAGCAGGGTCAGCATCTAGATCCTGTGTTGATGGAGCTGAAGGACTCAGTGCTGATGAAGATGAATGAGTCTTTCGCTTTGGGAGGTGATGGCATACTTAGGTACCAGGACAGGCTGTGTGTACCAGATGTGGATGATTTGCGGACCAGGATTGTTGTAGAGGCCCATGGTTCCATATATCCATACATCCAGGTTCCACCAAGATGTATTATGATCTTAAGTAGATTTATTGGTAGGATGGCATGAAGAAGGACATTGCAGAATATGTGGCCAAGTGTCCTAATTGTCAGCAGGTTAAGGTAGAGCATCTTAAGCCTGGCGGTCTGGCTCAGATTATTGAGGTTCCAACTTGGAAGTGGGAGGCCATTAATATGGACTTCGTGGTTGGTCTTCCGAGGACTAGGAGGCAGCATGACTCCATATGGGTTATTGTGGACAGATTGACTAAGTCTGCCCACTTTATCCCTATGAAGTCTACTTACAGGGCCGAGGATTATGCGAGACTCTACATTGATGAGATTGTGAGATGGCATGGGATTCCTTTGCCTATCATTTCAGATAGAGGAGCTCAGTTTACTTCACATTTCTGTAGATCTTTCCAGAAGAGCTTGGGCACGCAGGTAAAGCTTAGCACTGCCTTTCATCCTCAGACAGATGGGCAGACGGAGCGCACCATTCAGACATTGGAGGACATGTTGAGAGCGTGTGTGATTGACTTCAGAGGTAGCTGGTATGACCATCTTCCTTTGATAGAGTTTTCATGTAATAATAGCTATCACTCCAGCATTGGGATGGCACCGTTTGAGGCACTGTATGGTAGGAGGTGTAGATCTCCAGTTGGGTGGTTCAAGGTTGGTGAGTCATCCACTTTGGGTCTAGAGATCATTCATGAGGCCTTAGAGAAGGTCAGAGTGATTAGGGACAGGTTAGCTACTGCTTACAGTCGGCAGAAGTCAGATGCAGATAACAGAAAACGGACCTTAGAGTTTGATGTTGGTTACCAGGTTTACTTGAAGATATCACCTATGAAAGGGGTGATGAGATTTGGTAGAAAAAGGAAGCTGAGTCCGAGGTATGTTGGGCCATATGAGATCCTGCAGCGTGTTGGTGAGGTGGCCTATGAGTTAGCATTACCTACGGAGCTAGCTTCTGTTCATCCAGTCTTTCATGTCTCTATGTTGAAGAACTGCCTAGGTGATCCAGCATCAATTCTACCTGTTGAAGGTTTGGGGGTTGGTGAAGACTTGTCTTATGAGGAGGTACCTGTTGAGATCTTAGACAGACAGGTCAAGCGGCTGAGGAACAAGGAGATTGCCACAGTGAAGGTATTGTGGAGAAATCATCTTGTTGAGGGTGCTACGTGGGAGGCTGAGGCTGACATCAGATCCCGCTACCCTCATCTTTTCATCTCTTGAGGTTAGACTTCCTACTCTTAAGTCTATGTTTCCTTATCTCTCCGTATTTTATTGCTATTGCTTGACTGTGCGTAGTGATTTTGTTATGATCTGATTGGCATTACGATATGTAGTGGTAGTGTCATTCGGGGACAAATGTTCCTAAGGGGGGGATAATGTAACAACCCTAAAAATGAATAAGATAAATACTTAAGTGTCAAGAATGCTTCTGATTAGACCAACGTTCACACGGATTGATACGCGTAGAACCAGACCTCAGAATACTTAGTACGACCAAGCCAACTAACTTGGGGAGTTAATTGAGCTTGGAAAGGTTGGAACCAACCATGTGAGGCTCTCGAAAACGAAGATTTAATCAAAAAAGTCTTTAACGAACTTAAAAGAAGAAATCTTGAGTTTTGAGGGTCCAGGGGTAAAATGGTCTTTTCCAGGCAAAGGGTAATATTGTAATTACCCTAAAGAATTAATTAATTAATTAATTAATTTAATTTAAAGATCAATTCGGGTTGGGGCGACCCGAAGTGACCTATTTTCGCAAATAGGGTGTCACTCGGGTTCGAGCCCCACTAGAAGCAATGAATTTATGATTTATTTATTATTTAAAATCTGATTTTTTGTAATGGAAAAATGGTCCTTTCATGTATAATTAATTAAATCAGATTTTAAGTATTAAGGAGAGTCCAAAATTGACTAAGTCATCATCTAATCCAAAACTACTTCACACGTTTCACTCTCTCACGTTTATCACCTCTTCACGCTCAAAAACTCTCTTGTTCTCTCTGCCAATTAACGTGAAGAATAGAAACCTTAACTAAGGTTCTTCACACTTGAAGAACACACGAAATTTTTTAAGAAAAACAAAGTAATCAAAAACGTTAAGGCAAAGAGAAGTTTTCCGTCGAGTGGTGTGGACGTTGAGGAAGCTTGGACTGATTTTGGAGAAGATTTTGGGCAGCAAATTCACGTTTGAACAAGCAAATTAAGGTATGGGTTTCTTCTCTCTTGGTCCCTTTCCCAAGAGGCCCCTTACGATTCAAGATATTCACTCTGAAACTAGGGTTGTTCCCCCTTTGCATGTCCTTGTCACTAGCTCCCAATGATTTCGTAGGTTGGGTTTGTTTGCTGGTAGATTTAGGTATGTGTGATGTTTTTATGTTGAATGTGAATATGTTTACATGCGTGAAATCACGAAAATGACAACCAATGTGTGATCGGAAAAATAATGTGTGTGTGTGCATTTGGCAGTGAGTTTAGCCACTATTTTGAAGACGTGTAAAGCATGCTATTTCTTGTATTTTATGTGTTAAAGTAGTGCATAATGTGATGTTCATATGGTGTGTGATGTTACAAATTTTGAGTGAAAACGCTTGACTAAATGTAACCCCTAAACTACACCTAATTACATACTAAGTGCTTGGTGAAATGCCCTAAGAAACTAACATGAAAAGTTGATTAAAGGAAGCTAAAAGCTATGAATGAATTTCCAGATTTGTGTACTATAATTTCGGTCAACAATGAGGTTAAAATCTGGGTTTTTAAAGTGAAAATAAAATAAGTGAGGTCAATGGGAATTGAACCCAAGACCTCACATGTTAGGAGGCTAAAAAACGTGAAGGGGGTTAAGGGGAATCGAACCCTTGACTACTGTAATTCGCGACAAAGGAAAAAAGAAAATGGGGCTGGGGGATTCGAACTCGCGACACTGGAGGAGAAAGAGGAGAAAAATAAATTAAATAAATAAATGGGAGGCGTGGGATTCGAACCCACGACCTCCAGGCAGCGAGTGAAAGAGGAGAAAATAAATAAAAGAAAACGTGAGGGGTGGGAATCGAACCCACGACCTCAATGCTGGAAAAGGAGAAGGCAAAATTAATTAAGAAAATAAAGTGAGGCTGTGGGGGCTCTATCCCACAACCTCACTGCCAAGGAGCCTAGTTAAGAAGTCTTTAATTAAAAATAAAGATAGGAGGCTGTGGGGGTTCGAACCCACAACCTCACAGCCTAGCGAAATTAAAAACTAAAATAAGGAGGCTGTGGGGGTTCGAACCCACAACCTCCCAATGCTCAGCGAAATTAAAGTTTAAATAAGGAGGCTGTGGGGGTTCGAACCCACAACCTCCCTATTCCAGCGAATAATAACAAAAATAGAAGAGGCTGTGGGGGTTTGATCCCACAACCTCTTTGTTTGGGCAAAAAGGGCAATGAGATGTTAATTAAAAATAAAAAGGGGTTGTGGGGGTTCGAACCCACAACTCTTCGGCCAACTTAAGAGGAAAACTAAGTAGAAAATTAACGATACGATGTTAATGTTGGGATTTAATCTAGAGTTCTAATATTATGAATATTAAAAATAAAATCAATGAAAAATGTAAATGATATTCAAGTAATTCAAACTTGGGTTTCCTTGCCCAAACTTCCATATTGATACATAAGTCATACGTGAACAAAATATCCAAGAACAATGCCACCTAATTAGATCGAAATCAAGATCTTGGCATATATACAAGATACATAAGTCTTGTACTACATAATCTTAGGAATGTATGAATCACTTAACGAATTAAGAATGAAGCCTCATGGCTTGTGTGTATAGACTCATAAGTCTAGCATACGTTTAAAAGTAAGTGAACCTAAGATGTATGTACTGAATAATGAAATGAACAATGAAATGATGAAACCCTAGAAGGGTTAAGTAAGGGTATTAAACACACCAATGGCCAAGTATATTGGCATATGATGAAATGAACATTCACGTAAAATGGGGTGAGTAATTATGAAGAGTAAATGTGGTAATGATAATGAATGTGGTGACAACATGATATGAGGCTAATGCAAATGATGAGAGCAATCTCAAATGAGCCTAAGTAAATGTTACCAAAACGTACTCACCTATGAGAGTGTAAAATAATGAAGAGACCAGTCTCTATGAACACTTTAATGAAAGTATTGAGATTAACACACTTAATACTAATTATGAGATGAGAAATCATCTAATGAGCTATGATGTCCTCATACTAGAAGCCATCTTTCATGACGTATGAGTTGAATGTAATGGAACTTTATATTGAGCACCGATAGGCTAGATATGAGCAGTGATGCCTTCTTTCGGGAAGGGCGGAGGTTCACGTAACTCTCATGAGATGAGACTGTCCGGCATGCCGGGTATGGGTCTCCTTATATCTCCTAGTCTTCGAACCTATACTGCCAATATAGGGATCATGCAGGGTTAAATTCCCATGTACGCTAGCATGTTTTTGGGTCACCTTGGCCGGTGATTCCACCTTTTTTTGGTGTGGGGGAGACACTGGATTTCATGATGCTCACATGATCTATGTCGGTTAAAGTTAAAGTTCCCAATGAATGAATGAGGCCAGCCTCAAATGAAGCACATAATGAAACGAATGATACCAAAGGTGTTAGGATAGGATAATCAAGAGGTGAGCTAGACTCAGGTAATGACATTAGGTTATTCTTGATCATTGCACAACAAACCCGATGAAAGTCTTAAACTACACCCTAGGTATAGCTGGTGTTCACACTGTCCAATAAACGAAATGAAATGAAGTACATATGAATGAATGAAGCAGACTCTGTGTTTGCTAATGAAGACTTCCTAGTTGAGGTCCCCTATGTTGAGCCCTCATTTTGGAAAGTCTTAATGTCAAGTCCATGATTCCAAGGTCTCATGGCATATGAATAAATGATATGAAAGAAGCCATGTGTTATATGTTATGTGCTATGATATGTGCTATATGTAAGATGTTATGTGCTGTGTGCAATATGTAACTATGATGATGCATGTTACTCTCATGGCATGACTTTCCTAATCCAAATTTGGAAAGCTCACTGACT
Organism: Solanum sitiens; assembly: GCA_016801875.1. Taxonomy (NCBI): domain Eukaryota; kingdom Viridiplantae; phylum Streptophyta; class Magnoliopsida; order Solanales; family Solanaceae; genus Solanum; species Solanum sitiens. The sequence continues at coordinate 1,770,430 of JABWTJ010000208.1, forward strand.
TTCCTAATCCAAATTTGGAAGGTTCACTAACTTTCCTAATCTCAATTTGGCAAGTCCACTGACTTGACTTCCCATAATCATGTTGTTAAGAAAGAGCTATCTTTTCTCATGCATGTCCTTGGTGTGTGCTTGCATATACCCATACTTAGTACAAGTGTGTACTAACCCTATACAACTATACTATTTTAGATGCAGGCACAGGTGGACGATAGAGCTACATGATTATTGTTGCAGTTATCCGGACGTCCAGCATTCATCCGGAGTTGGTAGGTCCTCATGCTTTCGAGGATGCTACTTTTTTAAATTCTAGCTTAGTTTTATAGTGGAGCTAGTGGAGCATGTTCCACTAGCATTTATTTCCTGTTTTTATTCAGACTTTGTATTGGTGCCATTTTGGCAATTATACACTTAATATTTATTGAACTATTTCTTTCAGTTGCTTATCTCTTAATGTTAGATGGTTGATGGTGAACAATTATGAAATAATAAGAATGTTTAACAAGTATGTTACCAAACCAAAAAGTTTCAAATTTTCTGCTAAAATTAATCTAGATGAAGTAAGAATGACGTAAGTAGGCTTGTATGCGACCTCTGAGAGGTCAACGACGCAGGTCTCGTCTGGGGTCTAGATTCCAGTCGTGACAAAGTTGGTATCAGAGCACTAGGTTAAATTCCGATAATAATGAGTTCACATCAACCACATTGAGTAGTTTCTATGTCATGGTAGTGAAGTGCACCACTATCCTGGATTAGAGACTACATGATACGTAGGAAAATTTCCCTTTTTTTGATCTTATCGTGATTTTCCTAATGTCTGATGTCTTGGTGTTATGAGCGTGTCTAACATCAATTTTTGTGGTTTTCAGAGAATGAATACTAGAAGGACCATTGGTCAGAGGAGAGGAGGTGCAGTTGCTGGGGACAATCAGGTTCCACCCCAGGCTCCAGCTGAAGGAGTAGATATACCAGTTAACCCAGCTGGGTTGACTGATGCTGAGGTGAGGTCATCTCTGGCCCAGATGGCACAGGCCATTACTATGCAGGCCCAGGCTATGACTGCCCAGGTCAACCGACACGATGTGCAGAGGGAGAACCCACTGGTTCGTAGCATGGCTGACAGGCTTAGAGACTTCACGAGGATAAATCCTCCTATTTTCACAAGGTCCAAGACTTCAGAGGATCCCCAGGAGTTTGTGGACGAGGTGCATAAGATTATGGTGGCTATGGGAGCCACAGATACTAAGAAGGCTGAGTTGGCTTCCTATCAGCTCAAGGATGTGGCACAGACTTGGTGCAAGATGTGGCAGGATAGTCGAGCTTTGGGCGGAGTTCCAATCACTTGGGAGCTGTTTAAGAAAGCCTTTCTGGAGAGATCTTTCCCAGAGAAATGAGGGAGGCCAAGGTTGAGGAGTTCATCAACCTTAAGCAGGGATCTATGACAGTTAGGGAGTATTCCCTGAAGTTTGTTAAGCTATACAGGTATTCTACTTTCCTTAGTATCTAACAGCAAGGATAAAACCTAAACCCTAACAGTAAACACTAAACCATAGATATTACAACTCAAATCCTTAACCCCAAACCTTAAAACCTACAAAACAAGCTAAACCCAAACCCTAACCCTAACCCTAAACCATAAACCCTAAACCCTAAGTCCAAAATACGAAAACCCTAAGTCCAAAAATACTAAAACCCAAACATTCAACACAAAATCATAGATTTTAAGCCTCAAATCCTAGACCACAAACTCTAAAATCTAAAAAAAAATTAAACCCTAAACCTATTCCTAACCCAAACCCTAACCCTAACCTTAACACTAAGAAACCCCAACACCAAAATACCAAAATCCAAACATTAAACACTAAACCATAGATTTTAAACCAAAAATTCTAAACCCCAAAAGCCAAAACCTAAAAAAACAATAAACCCTAACCCTAACCCTATCCCAAACACAAATCCTAACCCTAATCTTATCCTTAACCCTAACTCTAACCCTAAACCCTAAACCCAAAGACCAAAATACCAAAACCCTAACATTAAACACTAAACCATAAATATTACAACTCAAATCCTTAACCCCAGACCTTAAAACCTAAAAACAACCTAAACCCTAACCCTAACCCTAACATTAACCCTAACCCTAACCCTACCATAAACCCTAAACCCCAAGCCCAAAATACCAAAACACAAACATTAAACACTAAACCATTGATATTAAACCTCAAATCCTAAACCATAAACCCAAAAATCTAAAAAAAAAAATAACCCTAACCCTAAACTCTAAACCCAAAGCCCAAAATACCAAAACCCTAACAGTAAACACTAAACCATAGATATTACAACTCAAATACTTAACCCCAAACCCTAAAACCTACAAAACAACCTAAACCCAAACCCTAACCCTAACCCTAAACCATAAACCCTAAACCCTATGTCCAAAATACGAAAACCCTAAGTCCAAAAATACTAAAACCCAAACATTAAACACTAAATCATAGATTTTAAGCCTCAAATCCTAAACCACAAACTCTAAAATCTAAAAAAAACTAAACCCTAAACCTATTCCTAACCCAAACCCTAACCCTAACCTTAACACTAAGAAACCCCAACCCCAAAATACCAAAATCCAAACATTAAACACTAAACCATAGATTTTAAACCGAAAATCCTAAACCCCAAAACCCAAAACCTAAAAAAACCATAAACCCTAACCCTAACCCTATCCCTAACACAAACCCTAACCCTAATCCTATCCTTAACCCTAACCCTAACCCTAAACCCTAAACCCAAAGCCCAAAATACCAAAACCCTAACATTAAACACTAAACCATAGATGTTACAACTCAAATCCTTAACCTTAAACCTTAAAACCTAAAAAACAACCTAAACCCTAACCCTAACCCTAACATTAACCCTAACACTAACCTTACCATAAACCCTAAACCCCAGGCCCAAAATACCAAAACACAAACATTAAACACTAAAACATTGATATTAAACCTCAAATCCTAAATCATAAACCCAAAAATTTTAAAAAACAATAACCCTAACCCTACCCCTAACCTTAACTCTAAACCTAAACCTAAACCAAAACCCAAAACCCTAAGACCAAAAAAGCAAAACCAAACATTAAATACTAAACCATAGATTTTAAACCTCAAATGCTAAATCCTGAACCATAAAACCTAAACAAACCTACATCCTAACCCTAACCCTAACCCTAAACCCCAAGTCCAAAAAAAAAACCTAAGTCCAAAATACAAAAACCCAAACATTAAACACTAAACAGTAGATTTTAAACCTCAAATCCTAAACCACAGACCCTAAAACCAAAATAAAACCTAAACCCTAACACTAATCCTAACCTAAACATTAAACCTAACCTTAACCCTAACCCTAACCCTAAACAATTAACCCAAAACCCCAAGCCCAAAATACCAAAACCCAAGCACTAAACACTAAACCATAGATTTTAAACCAAAAATCCTAAACCCCGAAACCTAAAACCTAAAAAAGACCTAAACCCTAACCCTAACCATATCCCTAACAAGAACCCTAACCCTAAACTCTGAACCCAAAGCCCAAAATACCAAAACCCTAACATTAAACACTAAACAATAGATATTTCAACTCAAATCCTTAACCCCAAACCTTAAAACCTAAAAAACAACCTAAACCCTAACCCTAACCCTAACATTACCATAAACCCTAAACTCAAAGCCCAAAATACCAAAACCCAAACATTAAACACTAAACCATTTATATTAAACCTCAAATCCTAAACCCTATACCTAAAAACCTAAAAAAAAAAAAATAACCCTAACCCTAACCCTAACTGTAAGTTTAACCTTAACCCTAACATTAAACCATAAACCCGAAACCTTAAGACCAAAATACCAAAACCCAAACATTAAATACTAAAGCATATATTTAAAACCTCAAATGCTAAAACTTGAACCATAATACCTATATAAAAAAAAAAAACTACACCCTAACCCTAATCCTAACTCTAACCCTAATCCTAAATCATAAGTTCAAAATACGAAAACCCTATATCTAAAATATGAAAAGTCAAACATCAAACACTAAACCATAGGTTTTAAACAAAAAATGCTAAACCCCAAAACCCAAAACCTAAAAAAACTCTAAACCCTAACCCTAAAATTATGCCTTACACGAACTCTAACCCTAACCCTATCCTTAACCCTAACCCTAAACCCTAAATCTAAACCCAAAGCCCAAAATACCAAAACCCTAACAGTAAACACTAAACCATAGATATTACAACTCAAATCCTTAACCCCAAACCCTAAAACCTAAAAAACAACCTAAACCCTAACCCTAACCCTAACATTACAATAAACCCTAAACTCCAAGGCCAAAATACCAAAACCCAAACATTAAACACTAAATCATTGATATTAAAACTCAAATCCTAAACCCTAAACCCAAAAACCTAAAAAAAAAAAAACCTAACCCTAACCCTAACTGTAACCTTAACCCTAACCCTAAGATTAAACCATAAACCCGAAACTTTAAGACCAAAATACCAAAACCCAAACATTAAATACTAAAGCATATATTTTAAACCTCAAATGCTAAACCCTGAACCATAAAAGCTAAAAACAAACTGCATCCTAACCCTAATCTTAACTCTAACCCTAACCCTAAACCCTAAGTCCAAAATATGAAAACCCTATCTCCGAAATATGAAAACTCAAACATTAAACACTAAACCATAGATTCTAAACAAAAAATCCTAAACCCCAAAACCCAAAACCTAAAAAAACTCTAAACCCTAACCCTAACACTATCCCTAAAATGAACCCTAACCCTAACCCTATCCTTACTGCTAACCCTAAACCCTAAATCTAAACCAAAAGCCCAAAATACCAAAACCCTATTAGTAAACACTAAACCATAGATATTACAACTCAAATCCTTAACCCCAAACCATAAAACCTACAAAACAACCTAAACCCAAACCCTAACCCTAACCCTAAACCCTAAACCCTAAACCCTAAGTCCAAAATACGAAAACCCTAAGTCCAAAAATACTAAAAGCCGAACATTAAACACTAAATCATAGATTTTAAGCCTCAAATCCTAAACCACAAACTATAAAATCTAAAAAAAAAAACTAAACCCTAAACTTATTCCTAACCCAAACCCTAACTTAACCTTAACCCTAAGAAACCCCAACCCCAAAATACCAAAATCCAAACATTAAACACTAAACCATAGATTTTAAACCGAAAATCCTAAACCCCAAAACCCAAAACCTAAAAAGACCATAACCCCTAGCCCTAACCCTAACCCTATTCCTATCCTTAACCCTAACCCTAACCCTAAGCCCTAAACCCAAAGCCCAAAATACAAAAACTCTAACATTAAACACTAAACCATAGATATTACAACTCAAATCTTTAACCCCAAAACTTAGAACCTAAAAAACAACCTAAACCCTAACCCTAACCCTAACATTAACCCTAACCCTAACCCTACCATAAACCCTAAACCCCAAGCCCAAAATACCAAAACACAAACATTAAACACTAAACCATTGATATTATACCTCAAATCCTAAATTATAAACCCAAAAATATAAACAAAAAAACAAAATCTAACCCTAACCCTAACCTTAACCGTAAACCTAAACCTAAACCAAAAACCCAAAACCCTAAGCCCAAAAAAGCAAAACCAAAAATTAAATACTAAACCATAGATTTTAAACCTCAAATGCAAAATCCTGAACCATAAAACCTAAACAAACCTACATCCTAACCCTAATCCTTACCCTAACCCTAACCCTAAACCCCAAGTCCAAAAAAAAAACCTAAGTCCAAAATACGAAAACCCAAACATTAAACAATAAACAGTAGTTTTTAAACCTCAAATCCTAAACCACAGACCCAAAAACCAAAATAAAACCTAAACCCCAACCCTAATCCTAACACAAACCTTAAACCTAACCTTAACCCTAAGCCTAACCCTAAATTATTAACCCAAAACCCCAAGCCCAAAATACCAAAACCCAAACACTAAACATTAAACCATAGATTTTAAACCACAAATCCTAAACCCCGAAACCTAAAACCTAAAAAAGACCTAAACCCTAACCCTAACCCTATTCCTAACACAAACCCTAACCCTAAACTCTAATCCCAAAGCCCAAAATACCAAAACCCTAACATTAAACAATAAACAATAGATATTACTGTCACGACTGGAATCTAGACCCCAGACGAGACCAGCGTCGTTGACCTCTCAGAGGTCGCAGACAAGCCTACTTACGTCATTCTTACTTTACATAGGTTAATTTTAGCGGAAAATTTGAAACTTTTTTTTTCTAAATATTCTTATAAAAACATTCTCATTAATACGTAATTGTTCACCATCAACAATCTAACATTAAGAGATAAGCAACTGAAAGAAATAGTTCAATTCTTATAAAGCGTATAATTGCCAAAATGGCACCAATACATAATCTGAATAAAAGCAGGAAAGAAACACTAGTGGAACATGCTCCACTAGCTCAACTCTAAAACTAAGCTAGAATATAAAACAGTAGCATCCTCGAAGACATAAGGACCTACCAAAACCGGATGAATGCTGGACGTCCGGATAACTACAACGATGATCCTGTAGCTCTATCGTCCACCTGTGCCTGCACCTAAAATAGTAGAGTTTGTATAGGGTTAGTACACACTTGTACTAAGTATGGGTATATGCAAGCACACACCAAGGACATGCATGAGAAAGAATAGCTCTTTCCTAACAACGTGAGTTTTGGAAGTCAAGTCAGTAGACTTGCCAAATTGGGATTAGGAAAGTTTCCAAATTTTGATTAGGAAAGTAAATGATCTTTCCAAATTTGGATTAGGAAAGTTAGTGAGCTTTCCAGATTTGGAATAGGAAAGTTATGCCATGAGAATAACATACATCATCATACTTTTCACATTTGCACACAGCACATAACATTTACACATAGCACATATCATATAACATACAGTACATTTTGCATGTAGCACATAACTTCTTTCATATCATTCATTCATATGCCATGAGACCTTTGAATCATGGACTTGACATTAAGACATCCCAGAAATGAGGGCTCAACAGATGGGACCTCACCTAGGGAATCTCCATTAGCCAACACAGAGTCTGCTTCATTCATTCATACGTACTTCATTTCATTTCGTTCATAGGCCAATGTGAAAACTAGCTATACCTAGGGTGTAGTTTATGACTTTCATCGGGTTTGCTGTGCAATGATCAAGAATAACCTAGTGTTATTACCTGAGTCTAGCTCACCTATTGATTATCCTATCCTAACACCTTTGGTATCGTTCATTTCCTTATGTGCATCATTTGAGGCTGGCCTCATTCATTCATTGGGAACTTTAACTTTAACCGACATAGATCATGTGAGCATCATGAAATCCAGTGTTCTCTTCCCCCACACCGAAAAGAGGTGGAATCACCGGCCAAAAAGTGACCCAAAAAACATGCTAGGTACATTGGTTAATTTAATCCCGCCAGATCCCTATGATTGGCAGTATAGGTTCGAAGACTAGGAGATATTAAGGAGACCCATTACCAGCAGCCGGACAGTCTCATCTCATGAGAGTTACATGGAACCTCCGCCCTTCCCGAAAGAAGGCATCACCGCTCATAGCTAGTCTATCGGTGCTCAGTATAAAGCTCCATTACATTCATCTCATACGTCATGGAAGCTGGCTTCTAGTATGAGGACATCATAGCTCATTAGATGATTTCTCATCTCATCATTCGTATTGAGTGTGTTAAGATCAATACTCTCATTAGAGTGTTCATAGATACTAGTCTCTTCATTATCTTACACTCTCATAGGTGAGTACGTATCGGTAACATTTACTTAGGCTCATTTGAGAGGCTATTATCTTTTACATTAGCCTCGTATCATGTTGTCACCACATTCATTAACATTAGCACATTTGCTCTTCATAATTACTCACCATTTATTACGTGAATGTTCATTTCATCATATGCCAATGCACTTGGCCATTTGGTGTGTTTCACACCCTTACTTAACCCTTATAGGGTGTCATCATTTCATTTCTCATTTCATCATTTCATTGTTTATTTCATCATTTCATTGTTCATTTCGTCATTTCATTGTTCATTTCATCGTATCATTGTTCATTTCATCATATCATTGTTCATTTCATCATTTCATTGTTCATTTGATCATATCATTGTTAATTTCATCATTTCATTGTTCATTTCATCATATGCCAATGCACTTGGCCATTTAGTGTATCTCATACTTAACCCATCTAGGGTTTCATCATTTCATTACATACATCTTAGGATCACTTACTTTTAAACGTATGTTTGACTTATATGTCCATATATACAAGCCATGAGGCTTCATTCATATACGTCTAAGTGATTCATATCTTCCTAAGATTATGACATACAAGACTTATGCATCTTGTATGTATGCCAAGATCTCGATTTCGATCTATGTAGGTGGCATTATTCGTGAACATTTAATTCACGTATGACTTATGTATCAATACGGAATTTTGGCAAGGGAATCCTATTTCGAATCCTGTGGACAACACTTAATCTTATTTTAAACTTGATAATTACATTTTTCAGATTTGGGAGACCCTAGTTCGATTCCCATCAACCCCATAATATTTCCTTTCTTTTTCTCCTCTTTTTTTTCGTTTAAGTTAAGGAGGTTGTGGGTTCAATCCCCCACAAGCACATTATTTTTATTTTAATTTATCTCTTAACTTTCTCACCTATCCAAGAGGTTGTGGGTTCAATCCCCACTCTCCACATTTATTTTCTCCTTTATTTTTCTCCTAACTCTCTCATCCATTCAAGAGGTTGGGGGTTCAATCCCCACTCTCCTCATTTATTTTTCTCCTTTATTTTTCTCCTAACTTTCTCATCCATTCAAGAGGTTGGGGGTTCAATCCCCACTCTCCACATTTCCTTTTTCTCACCTTATTTCACTGATTTTTAACATGGTGAGGTCACGGGTTCGATCCTCAATTACCTCACTTATTTTTCTTCATTTTTCATAGCTTATTAAAGAACTTTACTTGGCTGAAATTAACCAACAATGTGCTGGAAATTTGAGATACATTTTTCAGCTTCTTTTCATCAACATTTAGAGTTAATTCTTAGGGCATTTCGTGAATCATTTAGCTAATAGTTTTTCACTCAAATCAGCCACTTTATACTTCATATGAACATCACGATTAATACAAGTTTGTGCATGTGAAATACATTCATAAAACAAGTCATTTTCATACTTCAATCCGTGTTCAAAGTCACAACTACACATTGCACACACATAAACACATATTTCGGAAAGCATAGGTTATTATTTGTACGATTCCAAATACACATTCATGATCATATTCATCACGAAAAAACACATTACATGCCTAATATCTACCAGCAGACATACCAACCTACAACCATCAATAGGAGCTAGTGATAGGGACATGAAACGGGGAAACAATCCTAGTTTTCAGATTAGAATCGACTGAATCCTAGGGGTCTCTTGGGAAAGGGACCAAGAGTAAGAAAACCCATACCTGTTCTTGGTGTTGTTCAACACACAAAGTTGCTGCCCAGAATCACCACCAACCCAACGTCCAACACAGAAATTCCCACCTTACCCGTCGAGAATGTCACGTTTTGCTTTACTTTTATGGATTATTTTTGTCGTTTGAATTCTTATGAGTTCTTCAAGTGTTTTGTTGTTATTTCTAATTTTTTGTTGCTGTTTTGTTAACAGAAAAACGTGAAAAAAAAACAAAATGGGAGAAGTGGATGAAACGTGAAAGAGAGTGAGAGGTTCCTTAGGATTAGGACTCTAGTTGAGACTTAGTCAAAATAATACATGTTAATTAATAAATAATTAATAATAAAAATCTGATTTTCCTTTTTCTTAAATCAGCTAATAATTATTAATTAATTAAATTAATTTATCAATTTAAATAAAAATAAGTTAAATCATTGCTTCCACCTAGGTTCGAACCCGGGTGGAGCAAGACTCCACTCCTAGAGCTCAAATTCGGCTCTCTCTCCCAAAATTGCCCCTCCATATTATTAAATAATTAAATATATATATATATATATTTAGGATAATTATGATATTACCATTAGCCTGGTAAAAGACCATTTTACCCCTAGACCCTCAAAACTTAAAATTCCTTCTTTTTAAGTCCGGTAAAAACTCCTTCGAGTAAATCTTTGTATTCGAGAGCCCTACATGGTTGGTCCCAATCTTTCCTAGATCAACTAACTCCCAAAGTTAGTTGGCTTGGCTATACCAACGGTTCCGAGGTCTGGTTCTACGTGCATCAATCTGTGTGAACCCTGGTCTAATCGTAGGCATTCTTGGCACATTAAGCATTACTTAGCATATCTATTTTTTTAGGGTTGTTACATTATCCCCCCCCCTTAGGAACATTCGTCCCCGAATGACACTACACATCATTTTAAATAAAGAGGGCGATTTTCGAAGATATCTAAACATACTTGAGACTTTACTCTTTGTGAATTTGTGTTTCACACTTACTCTGGATAATGCATATTACACAATCTTATCTGAAGCTTCATATTTGAGATTGAGGAACTTCCTTCTCAATCGCACTTAACTTGCTGCACCTCACAACTCATGCAATAAAAAAATCATGTCCACGCTATACAAAACATCAACATGACATGCAAGCATGAATTCATTTTAACTGTAACTTATTTGGAAAGTTAACCTTACTACCCTGTTTCGATAGACTATGGTAGTCTAGCATTTCTGAAGTAATCCATACCTGAGCCATCTTCTTGAGCTAGTAAGCAGCAAACTTATCCTTCTCCTCTTCATCAATACTCATAGCAGGCTTTAGAACCTACCATACACCCACCTTCATGCGAACAACCACTCTTATCAAACGTCTTTCGTTCACGCAGGCATTTCTATCACTACCCCTTCTGGGGAAGGCCAGATCTTGAGTCTAGCACCTTAGACCACTTGGTCATCCTAATTCTTGTGTGTATTCTTCTAAGCGCGCACACAAGAACGAAGTTAGATATTTAAAATGACACAAAGTATCAAGGCTCTAGATAGCACGATAAAGAGTAGAAGAAGGGAAATTTTCCTACGCATCATGCAGTCTCTAATCCAGGATAGTGGTGCACTTCACTACCATGACTTAGAAACTACTCAATGTGGTTGATGTGAACTTATTATTTTTGTAATTTAACCTAGGGCTCTGATACCAAATTTATCACGACTGGAATCTAGACCCCAGACGAGACCGGCGTCGTTGATCTCTCAGAGGTCGCAGACAAGCCTAATTACGTCATTCTTACTTTACATAGGTTAATTTTTAGCGGAAAATTTGAAACTTTTTGTTTCAAAACATTGCTTACTAAACATTTCTAACACATTCGTAATTTATTCAACATCAACCATCTAAATATTAAGAGATAATCAAATGAAAGGAATAGTTCAATAACATAATTGTATAATTGCCAAAATGGCACCCATACATAGTCTGAATAAAATAAGAAAGAAACGCTAGTGGAACATGATCCACTAGGTCAACTCCTAAACTAAGCTAGAAGATAAACAGTAGTATCCTTGAAAGCATGAGGACCTACCAAAAACCGGATGAATGCTGGACGTCCGGATAACTGCAGCGATGATCCTTTAGCTCTACCGTCCACCTGTGCCTGCACCTAAAATAGTAGAGTTTGCATAGGGTTAGTACACACTTGTACTAAGTATGGGTATATGCAAGCACACACCAAGGACATGCATGAGAAAGAATAGCTCTTTCCTAACAACATGATTTTTGGAAGTCAAGTCAGTGGACTTGCCAAATTGAGATTAGGAAAGTTAGTGAACTTTCCAAATTTGGATTAGGAAAGTCAGTGAGCTTTCCAAATTTGGATTAGGAAAGTCAGGGAGCTTTCCCAAATATGGATTAGGAAAGTCATGCCATGAGAGTAACATGCATCATCATACTTATCATATTGCACACATCCCATAACATCTTACACATATCACATATCATATTGCATATAGCACATAACATCTTTCATATCATTCATTCATATGCCATGAGACCTTCGAATCATGGACTTAACATTAAGACTTTCCAAAATGAGGGCTCAACATATGGGACCTCAACTAGGGAGTCTTCATTAGCAAACACAGAGTCTGCTTCATTCATTCATACGTACTCCATTTCATTTCATACATAGACTAGTGTAAACACCAGTTATTCCTAGGATGTAATTTAAGACATTCATTAGGTTCGTTGTGCAATGACCAAGAATGACCTAATGTCATTACTTGAATCTAACTCACCTTTTGATTATCCTATCCTAACACCTTTGGTATCATTCATTTCATTATGTGCATCATTTGAGGCTGGCCTCATTCATTCATTGGGAACTTTAACTTTAACCGACATAGATCATGTGAGCCTCATGAAAATCCACTGTCTCCCCCACACCGACAGAGGTGGATCACGCCAGTGGGACCCAAAGAACAGTGCTTAGCGTCCATTGGAATTAACACCGCCAGATCCCTATATTGGCGTATAGGTCGACGATAGGCGAATAAGGAGAGACCCAACCCGGAGCCGGACAGTTCTCATGTCATGAGCGTTACGTGAACCTCCGCCCTTCCGAACGACGGCATCCAGTCATAGCTGTCTATCGGTGCTTAGTATAATAGTTCCTTTACATTCATCTCATACGTCATGGAAGCTGGCTTTAGATGAGGCCTATAGTATTAGATGATTTCTCATCTCATCATTCGTATTGAGTGTGTTAAGCTCAATACTCTCATTAGAGTGTTCATAGAGACTGGTCTCTTCATTATCTTACACTCTCATAGGTGAGTACGTATTGGTAACATTTACTTAGGCTCATTTGAGATTGCTCTCATCATTTACATTAGCCTCATATTATGTTGTAACCACATTCATCATCATTAGCACCTTTGCTTTACATACTTATTCACCTCTTATTACGTAAATGTTCATTTCATCATATGCCAATGCACTTGGCCATTTGGTGTGTTTCACACCCTTACTTAACCCTTATAGGGTGTCATCATTTCATTTACTCATTTCATCATTTCATTGTTCATTTCATCATTTCATTGTTCATTTCGTCATTTCATTGTTCATTTCATCATATCATTGTTCATTTCATCATATCATTGTTCATTTCATCATTTCATTGTTCATTTCATCATATCATTGTTCATTTCATCATATCATTGTTTATTTCATCATTTCATTGTTCATTTCATCATATGCCAATGCACTTGGCCATTTAGTGTATTTACACTCATACTTAACCCTTCTAGGGTTTCATCATTTCATTACATACATCTTAGGATCACTTACTTTTAAACGTATGTTAGACTTATGTCTCCATACATACACGCCATGAGGCTTCATTCATATACGTCTAAGTGATTCATATCTTCCTAAGATTATGTCATACAAGACTTATGCATCTTGTATGTATGCCAAGATCTCTATTTCGATCAAAGTAGGTGGCATTATTCTTGAAGATTTAATTCACGTATGACTTATGTATCAATACGGAATTTGGGCAAGGGAATCCTATTTCGAATCCTGTGGACAACACTTAATCTTATTTTAAACTTGATAATTACATTTTTCAGATTTGGGAGACCCTAGTTCGATTCCCATCAACCCCATAATATTTCCTTTCTTTTTCTCCTCTTTTTTTTCGTTTAAGTTAAGGAGGTTGTGGGTTCAATCCCCCACAAGCTCATTATTTTTATTTTAATTTATCTCTTAACTTTCTCACCTATCCAAGAGGTTGTGGGTTCAATCCCCACTCTCCACATTTATTTTCTCCTTTATTTTTCTCCTAACTCTCTCATCCATTCAAGAGGTTGGGGGTTCAATCCCCACTCTCCTCATTTATTTTTCTCCTTTATTTTTCTCCTAACTTTCTCATCCATTCAAGAGGTTGGGGGTTCAATCCCCACTCTCCTCATTTATTTTTCTCCTTTATTTTTCTCCTAACTTTCTCATCCATTCAAGAGGTTGGTGGTTCAATCCCCACTCTCCACATTTCCTTTTTCTCACCTTATTTCACTGATTTTTAACATGGTGAGGTCACGGGTTCGATCCTCAATTACCTCACTTATTTTTCTTCATTTTTCATAGCTTATTAAAGAACTTTACATGGCTGAAATTAACCAACAATGTGCTGGAAATTTGAGATACATTTTTCAGCTTCTTTTCATCAACATTTAGAGTTAATTCTTAGGGCATTTCGTGAATCATTTAGCTAATAGTTTTTCACTCAAATCAGCCACTTTATACTTCATATGAACATCACGATTAATACAAGTTTGTGCATGTGAAATACAACCATAAAACAAGTCATTTTCATACTTCAATCCGTGTTCAAAGTCACAACTACACATTGCACACACATAAACACATATTTCGGAAAGCATAGGTTATCATTTGTACGATTCCAAATACACATTCATGATCATATTCATCACGAAAAAACACATTACATGCCTAATATCTACCAGCAGACATACCAACCTACAACCATCAATAGGAGCTAGTGATAGGGACATGAAACGGGGAAACAATCCTAGTTTTCGGATTAGAATCGACTGAATCCTAGGGGTCTCTTGGGAAAGGGACCAAGAGTAAGAAAACCCATACCTGTTCTTGGTGTTGTTCAACACACAAAGTTGCTGCCCAGAATCACCACCAACCCAACGTCCAACACAGAAATTCCCACCTTACCCGTCGAGAATGTCACGTTTTGCTTTACTTTTATGGATTATTTTTGTCGTTTGAATTCTTATGAGTTCTTCAAGTGTTTTGTTGTTATTTCTAATTTTTTGTTGCTGCTTTGTTAACAGAAAAACGTGGAAAAAAAACAAAATGGGAGAAGTGGATGAAACGTGAAAGAGAGTGAGAGGTTCCTTAGGATTAGGACTCTAGTTGAGACTTAGTCAAAATAATACATGTTAATTAATAAATAATTAATAATAAAAATCTGATTTTCCTTTTTCTTAAATCAGCTAATAATTATTAATTAATTAAATTAATTTATCAATTTAAATAAAAATAAGTTAAATCATTGCTTCCACCTAGGTTCGAACCCGGGTGGAGCAAGACTCCACTCCTAGAGCTCAAATTCGGCTCTCTCTCCCAAAATTGCCCCTCCATATTATTAAATAATTAAATATATATATATATATTTAGGATAATTATGATATTACCATTAGCCTGGTAAAAGACCATTTTACCCCTAGACCCTCAAAACTTAAAATTCCTTCTTTTTAAGTCCGGTAAAAACTCCTTCGAGTAAATCTTTGTATTCGAGAGCCCTACATGGTTGGTCCCAATCTTTCCTAGATCAACTAACTCCCAAAGTTAGTTGGCTTGGCTATACCAACGGTTCCGAGGTCTGGTTCTACGTGCATCAATCTGTGTGAACCCTGGTCTAATCGTAGGCATTCTTGGCACATTAAGCATTACTTAGCATATCTATTTTTTTAGGGTTGTTACATTATCCCCCCCCCCCTTAGGAACATTCGTCCCCGAATGACACTACACATCATTTTAAATAAAGAGGGCGATTTTCGAAGATATCTAAACATACTTGAGACTTTACTCTTTGTGAATTTGTGTTTCACACTTACTCTGGATAATGCATATTACACAATCTTATCTGAAGCTTCATATTTGAGATTGAGGAACTTCCTTCTCAATCGCACTTAACTTGATGCACCTCACAACTCATGCAATACAAAAATCATGTCCACGCTATACAAAACATCAACATGACATGCAAGCATGAATTCATTTTAACTGTAACTTATTTGGAAAGTTAACCTTACTACCCTGTTTCGATAGACTATGGTAGTCTAGCATTTCTGAAGTAATCCATACCTGAGCCATCTTCTTGAGCTAGTAAGCAGCAAACTTATCCTTCTCCTCTTCATCAATACTCATAGCAGGCTTTAGAACCTACCATACACTCACCTTCATGCGAACAACCACTCTTATCAAACGTCTTTCGTTCACGCAGGCATTTCTATCACTACCCCTTCTGGGGAAGGCCAGATCTTGAGTCTAGCACCTTAGACCACTTGGTCATCCTAATTCTTGTGTGTATTCTTCTAAGCGCGCACACAAGAACGAAGTTAGATATTTAAAATGACACAAAGTGTCAAGGCTCTAGATAGCACGATAAAGAGTAGAAGAAGGGAAATTTTCCTACGCATCATGCAGTCTCTAATCCAGGATAGTGGTGCACTTCACTACCATGACTTAGAAACTACTCAATGTGGTTGATGTGAACTTATTATTTTCGTAATTTAACCTAGGGCTCTGATACCAAATTTATCACGACTGGAATCTAGACCCCAGACGAGACCGGCGTCGTTGATCTCTCAGAGGTCGCAGACAAGCCTAATTACGTCATTCTTACTTTACATAGGTTAATTTTTAGCGGAAAATTTGAAACTTTTTGTTTCAAAACATTGCTTACTAAACATTTCTAACACATTCGTAATTTATTCAACATCAACCATCTAAACATTAAGAGATAATCAAATGAAAGGAATAGTTCAATAACATAATTGTATAATTGCCAAAATGGCACCCATACATAGTCTGAATAAAATAAGAAAGAAACGCTAGTGGAACATGATCCACTAGCTCAACTCCTAAACTAAGCTAGAAGATAAACAGTAGTATCCTCGAAAGCATGAGGACCTACCAAAAACCGGATGAATGCTGGACGTCCGGATAACTGCAGCGATGATCCTGTAGCTCTACCGTCCACCTGTGCCTGCACCTAAAATAGTAGAGTTTGCATAGGGTTAGTACACACTTGTACTAAGTATGGGTATATGCAAGCACACACCAAGGACATGCATGAGAAAGAATAGCTCTTTCCTAACAACATGATTTTTGGAAGTCAAGTCAGTGGACTTGCCAAATTGAGATTAGGAAAGTTAGTGAACTTTCCAAATTTGGATTAGGAAAGTCAGTGAGCTTTCCAAATTTGGATTAGGAAAGTCAGGGAGCTTTCCAAATTTGGATTAGGAAAGTCACGGAGCTTTCCCAAATATGGATTAGGAAAGTCATGCCATGAGAGTAACATGCATCATCATACTTATCATATTGCACACTTCCCATAACATCTTACACATATCACATATCATATTGCATATAGCACATAACATCTTTCATATCATTCATTCATATGCCATGAGACCTTCGAATCATGGACTTAACATTAAGACTTTCCAAAATGAGGGCTCAACATATGGGACCTCAACTAGGGAGTCTTCATTAGCAAACACAGAGTCTGCTTCATTCATTCATACGTACTCCATTTCATTTCATTCATAGACTAGTGTAAACACCTGTTATACCTAGGATGTAATTTAAGACTTTCATTAGGTTCGTTGTGCAATGACCAAGAATGACCTAATGTCATTACTTGAATCTAACTCATATTTTGATTATCCTATCCTAACACCTTTGGTATCATTCATTTCATTATGTGCATCATTTGAGGCTGGCCTCATTCATTCATTGGGAACTTTAACTTTAACCGACATAGATCATGTGAGCATCATGAAATCCAGTGTCTCCCCCACACCGAAAAGAGGTGGAATCACCGGCCAAAGTGACCAAAGAACATGCTAGCGTACATGGGAATTTAACCCCGCCAGATCCTTATATTGGCAGTATAGGTTCGAAGACTAGGAGATATAAGGAGACCCATACCCGGCATGCCGGACAGTCTCATCTTATGAGAGTTACGTGAACCTCCGCCCTTCCCGAAAGAAGGCATCACCGCTCATGCTAGTCTATCGGGTGCTTAGTATAAAGTTCCATTACATTCATCTCATACGTCATGGAAGCTGGATTCAGTATGAGGACATCATAGCTCATTAGATGATTTCTCATCTCATCATTCGTATTGAGTGTGTTAAGCTCAATACTCTCATTAGAGTGTTCATAGAGACTGGTCTCTTCATTATCTTACACTCTCATAGGTGAGTACGTATTGGTAACATTTACTTAGGCTCATTTGAGATTGCTCTCATCATTTACATTAGCCTCATATAATGTTGTAACCACATTCATCATCATTAGCACCTTTGCTTTACATACTTATTCACCTCTTATTACGTAAATGTTCATTTCATCATATGCCAATGCACTTGGCCAATTGGTGTGTTTCACACCCTTACTTAACCCTTATAGGGTGTCATCATTTCATTTCTCATTTCATCATTTCATTGTTCATTTCATCATTTCATTGTTCATTTCGTCATTTCATTGTTCATTTCATCATATCATTGTTCATTTCATCATATCATTATTCATTTCATCATTTCATCATTTCATTGTTCATTTCATCATATCATTGTTCATTTCATCATATCATTGTTCATTTCATCATATGCGAATGCACTTGGCCATTTAGTGTATTTACACTCATACTTAACCCTTCTAGGGTTTCATCATTTCATTACATACATCTTAGGATCACTTACTTTTAAACGTATGTTAGACTTATGTGTCCATACATACAAGCCATGAGGCTTCATTCATATACGTCTAAGTGATTCATATCTTCCTAAGATTATGTCATACAAGACTTATGCATGTTGTATGCATGCCAAGATCTCTATTTCGATCTAAGTAGGTGGCATTATTCTTGAAGATTTAATTCACGTATGACTTATGTATCAATACGGAATTTGGGCAAGGGAATCCTATTTCGAATCCTGTGGACAACACTTAATCTTATTTTAAACTTGATAATTACATTTTTCAGATTTGGGAGACCCTAGTTCGATTCCCATCAACCCCATAATATTTCCTTTCTTTTTCTCCTCTCTTTTTTTGTTTAAGTTAAGGAGGTTGTGGGTTCAATCCCCCACAAGCTCATTATTTTTATTTTAATATATCTCTTAACTTTCTCACCTATCCAAGAGGTTGTGGGTTCAATCCCCACTCTCCACATTTATTTTCTCCTTTATTTTTCTCCTAACTCTCTCATCCATTCAAGAGGTTGGGGGTTCAATCCCCACTCTCCTCATTTATTTTTCTCCTTTATTTTTCTCCTAACTTTCTCATCCATTCAAGAGGTTGGGGGTTCAATCCCCACTCTCCTCATTTATTTTTCTCCTTTATTTTTCTCCTAACTTTCTCATCCATTCAAGAGGTTGGGGGTTCAATCCCCACTCTCCACATTTCCTTTTTCTCACCTTATTTCACTGATTTTTAACATGGTGAGGTCACGGGTTCGATCCTCAATTACCTCACTTATTTTTCTTCATTTTTCATAGCTTATTAAAGAACTTTACATGGCTAAAATTAACCAACAATGTGCTGGAAATTTGAGATACATTTTTTAGCTACTTTTGATCAACATTTAGAGTTAATTCTTAGGGCATTTCGTGAATCATTTAGCTAATAGTTTTTCACTCAAATCAGCCACTTTATACTTCATATGAACATCACGATTAATACAAGTTTGTGCATGTGAAATACATTCATAAAACAAGTCATTTTCATACTTCAATCCGTGTTCAAAGTCACAACTACACATTGCACACACATAAACACATATTTCGGAAAGCATAGGTTATCATTTGTACGATTCCAAATACACATTCATGATCATATTCATCACGAAAAAACACATTACATGCCTAATATCTACCAGCAGACATACCAACCTACAACCATCAATAGGAGCTAGTGATAGGGACATGAAACGGGGAAACAATCCTAGTTTTCGGATTAGAATCGACTGAATCCTAGGGGTCTCTTGGGAAAGGGACCAAGAGTAAGAAAACCCATACCTGTTCTTGGTGTTGTTCAACACACAAAGTTGCTGCCCAGAATCACCACCAACCCAACGTCCAACACAGAAATTCCCACCTTACCCGTCGAGAATGTCACATTTTGCTTTACTTTTATGGATTGTTTTTGTCGTTTGAATTCTTATGAGTTCTTCAAGTGTTTTGTTGTTATTTCTAATTTTTTGTTGCTGCTTTGTTAACAGAAAAACGTGAAAAAAAAACAAAATGGGAGAAGTGGATGAAACGTGAAAGAGAGAGAGAGGTTCCTTAGGATTAGGACTCTAGTTGAGACTTAGTCAAAATAATACATGTTAATTAATAAATAATTAATAATAAAAATCTGATTTTCCTTTTTCTTAAATCAGCTAATAATTATTAATTAATTAAATTAATTTATCAATTTAAATAAAAATAAGTTAAATCATTGCTTCCACCTAGGTTCGAACCCGGGTGGAGCAAGACTCCACTCCTAGAGCTCAAATTCGGCTCTCTCTCCCAAAATTGCCCCTCCATATTATTAAATAATTAAATATATATATATATTTAGGATAATTATGATATTACCATTAGCCTGGTAAAAGCCCATTTTACCCCTAGACCCTCAAAACTTAAAATTCCTTCTTTTTAAGTCCGGTAAAAACTCCTTCGAGTAAATCTTTGTATTCGAGAGCCCTACATGGTTGGTCCCAACCTTTCCTAGATCAACTAACTCCCAAAGTTAGTTGGCTTGGCTATACCAACGGTTCCGAGGTCTGGTTCTACGCGCATCAATCTGTGTGAACCCTGGTCTAATCGTAGGCATTCTCTGCACATTAAGCATTACTTAGCATATCTATTTTTTTTAGGGTTGTTACAAAGATGAACAAATTTTTTATGGGGATATCCGACCTTGTGGTTAATGAATATAGGTTTGTTCTGTTGATTCCTTACATGTACATCTCTAATCTCATATTTCATGCCGAACGAATTGAGGAGAAAAATCTTAAGCAAGTTCGTAAGGAGTTGATGAGCACAAGGGCTGAAGGTGGAAATTTTTACAAGGCTAGATTTTAGGATTAATATAAGACAAGGTTCAAGAAGAGGTTTTCCAACAAATGTCCTTCTAACACTCCAAGGGTCAACAAAGGTAATGTGTCTACCGCCAATTCTCAAGAGGGAAAAGGTGGTGGTTCTTATGCGGAGAAGCCTATTTGTGCAAAGTATGGTAGAAAACACAAAGGCAAGTGCCTAGTTGGCACGGGTAATTTCTATAGTCTTGGTAAGAGTGTCCACATGAAGAGGGACTGTCCTATGTTGAACGCTCAAGGAAGGGAAAATGCTCGAGCACACGCAAATGCTCCAAATTCTGATTCTATTAAGAAAAATCACTTCTACGCTCTCCAATCCCGAGGTGATCAAGAGAGCTCTCCATATATTGTTACACGTATGTTGCAAATATTTTTAATTAATGTTTATGCACTATTGGATCCCGATGTCACTTTTTCTTTTGTAACTCCTTTCGTGGCTATGAAATTTTATATACTTCCCGATTTCATAGATGAACCCTTTTCGGTTCCTACTCGGGTGGGTAATTCCGTAGTTGCTAGAAGAGTGTATAGGGGTTGTCCCATTTCTTTGCTCAATAGAGTCACATTGGTTGATTTGCTAGAATATGTTGGAATTTGATGTCTTTTTGGCGATGGATTGGATAAATGTTTATTTTGCTTCCATTAATTGTAGAACTCGAGTAGTAACGTTTCAATTTCCTAATGAACCCATTGTTGAATGGAAGGGGGTAAACTCAATCCCTAGGTGTAGGGTCATTTCTTGTCTAAAAGCTTGTAACTTGATTGCTAAGGGTTGTCTCTATAATATTGTGACGCTCAAAGATCTTGAGTCTGAGATTTGTCCTTTAGAGTCGGTCCCCGGTGTGAAGGAATATCCAAAAGTGTTTCCCGATGACTTGCCCGGGATTTCTCCCGAATGGGAAATAGACTTCGGTATAGATTTATTGTAGGACACACAACCTAATTAAATCCATCCTTATCGTATGGGACCAGATGAGTTGGAGGAATTAAAGGCTTAACTCAAGGATTTTCTAGATAAGGATTTTATTCAACAAAGCATCTCTCTATGGGGTGCTCTGATATTGGTTTTCAAGAAGAAAGATAGGTCTTTACGAATGTGTATTGATTACCGCCAATTCAACAGGGTCCTATAAAAAATAACTATCCACTCCCTAGAATTGATGATTTGTTGACCAACTCAAAGGGGGCTTACTTTTCAAAGATTGATTTGAGGTCGAGGTATCACTAATTTAGATCTAGGGAAGTGGAAATCCCTAAAACGTCTTTCCGAATCAAATATGGTCATTATGAGCTCATAGTCGTGTCTTTTGGTCTAACAAATGTCCCGGCAGCTTTCTTGGACCTTATGAATAGGGTGTTCAAGAATTACTTTGATTCATTTGTAATTGTCTTTATTGATTAAATATTGGTATATTCCAAGAGTGAGAGTTAACACGCGGGTCATTTGAGGAGAGTTTTGCAAATTCTCAAGGAACATGAACTCTTTTCTAAATACAGTAACTGCAAATTTTTTCTAAGGTCAATGGCTATTCTTGGTCACATTGTAACTAGTGTGGGTATTGAGTTTGATCCGAAGAAGACGAAGGCGGTTAAGAATTGGCCTAGACATCTAACTCCCACTGATATTCGAAATTTATTGGGTTTATCCGGGTATGATAAGATGTTTGTTGACGGATCTGCATCTATCACTTCTCCATTGACTACCCTAATCCAAAAGAAATTTAAGTTTGAATGATAGAAGCTTGTGAGAAAGGTTTCCAAAAGTTCAAATATAAGCTTACCTCCACTTCGGTGTTAATTTTACCAAAAGGTTTGTTGTGTATTGGTACACTTCTCGTGTAGGTTTAGGTTGTTTCCTCATTCAGTATGGTAAGGTGATAGCATATGCCTCTAGAAAACTTAAGGTACATAATAAGAAATACCTAACCCATAATCTTGAACTAGCGGTCGTAGTGTTTGCTTTGAAAATATATAGACACTGCTTATATGCAGTGCACGTAGATGTGTTCACCGATCATAAGAGTCTCTAATATGTGTTCACCCAATAAGAGTTAAACCTCCAACAAATAAGTCGGCTAGAGATTTTGAAAGATGATGCTATGAGTGTCCACCCCGAGAAAGCCAATATGATTGCGGATGCTTTGAGTCAGATGTCTATGAGTAGTATGGCTCATTTTACCGATGGTATGAAGGATTTAGTTAAATGTGTGCATAGATTGGCCCGGTTCGGTATTCGAATTGAAGATTCTCCAAAAGGGGGATTCATGTTTCATCTTAACTCCGAAGCGTCTTTAGTGGTCGAGGTAAAAT
The DNA here is from genome assembly GCA_016801875.1 of Solanum sitiens. NCBI lineage: Eukaryota > Viridiplantae > Streptophyta > Magnoliopsida > Solanales > Solanaceae > Solanum > Solanum sitiens. Next base: position 1,793,740 of record JABWTJ010000208.1, read on the forward strand.
CTATGAAACATCTAGATCCTCTATTGATGGAGTTGAAGAAATCGGATCTTAGTAAGTCTGATGAGTCTTTCTCCGAAAGTGGGATGGGTTACTTAGGTATCAAGGTAGGTTGTGCTTACCGGATTTATATTACTTAACAAGACAAATGTTGGAAGAGGCTCATGCTTCCTGATATTCCATTCATCCGGGTGCCACCAATATGTATCATGATCTACAATAGATCTATTGATGGAATTGATTGAAGAGGGACATAGCGGAATGCATGTCCAAATGCCCAAATTGCGGACAAGTCAAGGCTGAACATAACAGACCATGAGGGTTTAATCAAGATATAGCTATCCCCACTTTGAAGTGGGAAAATGTTAATATGGATTTCGTTGTGGGTTTTCCTCGTACACAAAGGCGAAACGATTCGATTTGGGTTGTGTATAAGTTGACCAAATCATCCCATTTTATTCCCGTCAAAGCTACTTATTCGGCGTATGAATATGCTAAATTGTATCATAAGGACGTTGTGAGAAGCACCGAGTTCCCATGTCTATCGTTTATTATAGTGGTATTCAATTTCGTTCTCATTTTTGGAAAGCATTTTAAAGTGGACTTGCTACCAAGGTAAAACTTAGTACCTCATTTCATCCACAAATGGATGGTTTGGCGGAATGAACCATCCAAACCTTATAAGATATGTTGAGGTCCTGTGTCATTGACTTGAAGGGTAATTGGGATGACCATCTAACATTGAACTAATTTTACTACAATAATATATATCACTAAAGTATGTCCATGGCACCCTTTGAGTACTTTTATGAGAGGAGATGTAGATACTCGATTGGGTGGTTTGAGGTAGGCAAGTTTTCTGTAATAGGTCCCGAAAATATTTATGAGGTTGCACAGAAATCCTGACTCGTAGGAGATAGATTTAAGACGGCCCAAATCCTGTTAAAATCTTATGCCGACAATAAAAAGAGGGACCTTGAATTTATGGTAGGTTACATGCTCTATTTGAATATATCACCCATGAAAAGGGTGATGAGGTTTGGGAAAAAGGGGAAACTTAGCCCCCGTTATGTGGGGCCATATGACATTTTGAAACGCATCACGAGTGTTGCCTATGAGTTGAAATTACCTATTGAGTTGACTCCGGTGAAATTACCGTGTTGAATATGTTGATCCATATGAGAAGGAGAAGGAAATTCATCATTGCATAATGTTAAGGGATGAAATGTGTGCATATTTGGTAGTTGGTATAGTTTCTACCTCTCAATGATGCATTGTTGTTTTTGAAAATGGAGTTAATGTTTCCTCTTGTGCTATTGAATTATAATTATATATCATGTGTTGGTTGGGCTGCTAGACTTGAGTCATAAATTCCAATAAGATATTTAAAGTGTCATTCAGGGACGAATGTTCCCCAAGGGGGGATATTGTTATGCCTCGGAAATTCAATGGCCCAGGATAGAGACTCACCTAATGAATAATGATTAAAATGGTGCTTCCAGATCTAAACTACTGTAATTAAATTTATTTGGAAGTATTAGAGCCTGAACGTCAAGAAACGACTGTAACATCCAGAAACTAGTGAAATTGAACTAGTAGGTGTCCTTAGATCTTGTGAAAGTTTGAGAGTGTCATATCAAGGGTAAAACTTGTAAAAATACTTTAAATAGGTAAAATAATATTTTTAGGACCAAATCATCCAGGTGAGACCCCGCAAGGAACACCCTAGGTGTCCTTGAGGAGTACCCAAACATTTGGCAAACAAGCTGCCCAAGGCAGCGAAGAACAATGCATGGAGGGAGCATGTCCACGTCGCGGACTTTCTCCAACAAAGGATAAATGTTGGTCCGTGTTGCAGATTGTCGCAGACTCCTCTTTCCCTAAATTAATTTCTATAAACTCGAGGGAACACCTCCACGATGCATACTTGTTCCGCAACGATAATTATGAAAATAAAAGTTAAGTTTGACTTAATTAAAAATTCCATCCAAGTGAGGGGTGTTTTGGGTATTTTAGGGGCTTTGTATATATTGAATTTAAGCCATTTTAAACCTATTCCCACACCAAAACAGATCCCCAACTTAAAAACCCAATTGCTCTCACTTCTCTCTAAATACTCTGTCGACACAAAACCTCCATTGAAGGACCTTGAAGCTCCAAGAAGAGGATCAATTATAAAAGATTTCAACTCAATTTCGTGTCTAGGTCTTCATTAAGGTATGGTTTATTTCACTCGTGGGATTCCTTTCCCCAAGATGTCCCTCAGAATATGTTCTCAATATTCCCCAAAATAGAGGGTTTTTCTCTACACATGGGTCTTCTTTGAAAAACGAAATTATGAATCAATTGGGATGAATTGTGATCACTTAAGATTGTTTGGGTGTATAATGATGTATAATTGTTGTTATTCACTTGGAATTCCTTTGGACCCATGTTATTCCCCAATTTCATGAATCTTGGATTTGATATGGTCAATTGGTTGAAGATGATGAATTATCAATTGTTTATATTGATGATAGTTATGTTATTACTTCATGAATTACCTTATTTTCTATGCTAATTATGTATTTTTGGGTGATTGAAGTATGAAGTTCCATGCAGAGCAAGAGGGTATGAATGTATGTTCTTAATTGAACTCTAGTACGAAAGATTAATATCTTAGACAGTAATGATGCTATATCTATTGTATTGTTATGGTGTTGCTATTCAATGGAATTAGCTATGAAGTATGTATGTATATTATGGTATAGTTATTATATGATTGAAAGGTAGTTCTCATGATTATAATGAATTGTTAAAGTGAAAGGTCTACTCACTTTCTAGTATTTCAAAAATGAAAGGATTGTTCTCACTTATGAACATTTATGAGCAATTATTACAAGATGTTTACATAAAAGTCTAGTAAAGGCTAATGTGAACTAATATGATGACTAAAGAGGATTACTAAAGGGAATACATACTTAGCACCGAAAGGATGTGTATATGAGATAGGGGTCTTACGTTTAGTAAGTTCGTCTCCCCGTATGGGTTTCTTCACGTTTAGCAAGTCAGAATTCCCATGATACGTGTTATCTCAAGAGATGGAAACCCCTTCGTTTAGCAATTCATGGTTTCTAGTAGCAATCTCCTTGACCCTTAACTATGTGCAAACATAAGACGTTATCTTAGTAGATCCACCTAGATAGATATGTTCGAAAGGTTACACCTTAGGCAAGTGCTGACGCTCTGTTTTTGATATGAGGGTTGAAAACTGGATTCCATGTAGCTCACATGGTCTAATGTCGGTTATTGCAACCTCTTTCCCTAATGTAAAAATAATGACTAAAAGAAATGTATGAACTTTCAATAGAGCTTTCTTGAGGGCTTGCAACATAGTGTGAGGGAGGGTATGGGGCTTCTTTTACACATTCCACTTGTGGGATCCTTGGTGGTGGTTGTAGTAGTGTTCTTTATTGATTATGTTGATTACGACTTATGTATGTTAATCTTGTGTCATCTTTATGAATATGGCAAGTCATGATGAAATATGAGATTATGAATGTATATATGAAGTGGGTTTCTTAATGTGATACTTAACTTTGGATAGGGTTATGTGATTCTATTCTTTGCATTGCGCTAGTATTGCTTTGGTTGCTTACATGATGGGATGTTATTATGTTAGGTTGATTTGTGATGCTTACGCTATGTTCATATTGAGTTTACTTGATAAAATGCATGTCTTTAACTAAAAATGTCCTTTTATACATGTTTTAGTGGTTTCTATGCATAGGAGCCACACTTAGTACATGTGATGTACTAACCCATATTTTCTTCCCTTTTCCCCAAAAAATGTAGGTTCAGGCCGTTGAGGATTCTAGGCCATTTCTCAACGATACTTTGAATTTATTCTCCAAGTTTGTGAGTCCTCAAGTCCAAGTACAAGACCCTTATGTTCTAGATTTTTAGTTTTTCGCTTATGTTGGAAGTCATTACTGTATTTCCTATTTCTAGAGTCCTTATTGATGTAAGGGCTAAGTACCAAATTTCTATACTTCTATGCTTAGATGGTATGTCATGACGAAGTTAGTTTCTATTTTCATATATGAAGCAAATTTTAACTTCCAAAGTAAAAGTTTTAATTTTTTCGCATTTTTATTCTATGATACGTGTTGACGAATGTTACGGGCTTGTGTAAGAGCTATTCGAGGACGAGGACGCCGTTTATGACTTAGGGGTGCTCTCCGGTTGTTACACTTAGAAACAAACAAACTAATTCTACTCTCATGTACTTAACCATATCCGGAGAATAACGAGATAGTTTGGTGACTTCAACCCATACTGATGCAAACTTAGAGACTTTTGCTTAAGTGTGAGGAACTCATATACCCTGGACTCTTTCAGTTCTAAGTGAAAGAAACACCCCAAGAAGTCCTCATCAAAACAAGCCCAACTGCAGGTGGTGCATTATCATCTCTACTCTCTTTCCACTGGTCAAACCAAGTCCTTGCAACACTCTTCAATTAATATGCAACTAGCTCAACTATCTCAGTGTTAGTAACATTCATCACCTCAAATACATTTTTCAGTTATTTAGTGAAATTCTCTTGATCCCCAGGAGTGATCGAACGAACCAGTGAAACTTGGGGAATTAATCTTCAACTACTCATAAATCGTCGAAGTGTCATCCCCTTCTTGTCGAGCTCTTCTTTGATGACAAACCTTGTTAGTCACATCTTCACTCAGCATCTGAATGGCCTCACGTAACTCATTGCTGGCAACTTCCCCTTGAGGTTGCACTTAGGGTGCATTGGGTAATTCTTGTTCCTCAACATTTCTCCTAGATGGACGACCTCTGGCTGCTTATTGTGGAGGCATGATTATATGAAAACACGCGGAAGCATGAGCTAGAGAGAAACTTCTTATATATTAAACTCTAACACACGAAATGACTATGAAATAAGTGAGAAATTTCTTAAACGTTGCAGCCTCATAATTATAGATGTGGCGCACTTCACATTCATAACTAGGACTCTACATACATGGCTTCATAAAATCTGTAGGACTCTTGAACTCTATGCTCTGATATCAACTTTTTGAAGCCCCGAGGCTACACTCTGGACGTGGCTGGCACTTAAAAACCATTGTTGGCCCCAAGCGAACTGTTGATCTAGCTTCCATAACTTAGAAGGCAACATTCATATCTAAAATGATTAATGAACTTAATTGAACTGAAAACTATATAAAGTGAGAATGTGTAAAGATTAAACATTCAACTTGGCCAAAAGTGGAAACCCAAGTCTTAACAATAAAAGATGATAATGAAAAGACTCAAAGGACTAACATCTGACTGTCTATGAATCCTCTAAACAACTGAGATGGATGTTGGGAAAAACCCCGCAACATCCTAATAACTAAAATCAAAAGCAAAATAAAAGTCCTCCAAAATGCAAGGAGGTGTAACATTCCTGAAAATGTACTTGTCTAGTGAAGGGTCTATTAGGTTGCAAGCATACGTATTGGGGTACATAGGCATCCCAAATGCCCAATATTGAGTAATATTGGACATATTAGAAAATATTGGCTTAAAAGGTGTTAGCCAATTTTCTATGTATTAACAAGCTTGTTTAAGAAATGTACCTGCAATGAAGACCCTAGGCTAAAATGCTTATTCCTTATCTCACAAATTGGGTACGAGGCATCCATGTGTCAAACCTAGGCACCATAGCACATGACCAATTAAAATGATCATGTAATTAAGAGGTGCCCAAGGACATAGTGAGGGTCCTTGGACAAAGATTAAACTTTCCAAATGCAACAATAGAAGTGCATGGTTGGGAAAGTGGGAAGAAACACATGTGCAAGCACATGTATACCGGCCAAGAGGGGGACCACACGACAAGCCCAACTAATTCGGTTAGGGCGGGTCGAGGCAGGCGCGCGAATGGGTCCACCCAAGTGGGGCCTAACTTTCTAACCAACTCTAGACTCTAAATAACTTAACTAACTAGCTAAATAACCTAGGACAAACAAAAATGAACTAGCTAGTGTGCTCGTAATCCTAAGTCCTAATCGGGTGACACTAACCGATGAACTAATTAAAGAAACATCCTAGTACCTTACTAGGATGGTCCAAAAGAGTTAGTTATGGTCCTAATGACTTAGTGGTACTTTAGTAATTACCCTAGGTTCCTTAATTAATTAAATTAGCAACTTAATTAATTAATGAAAATTCAAAATGTTGGCCGAGACCCTTAGCCAATTTTCAGATTTGACTAAGTCAAATGCTCTCCTTTGTCTAGTCAATTTAGGAGGGGCATTTTAGTAATTAGTTAATTAATTTATTTAATTAAGTTAATTAGTCTAGGTTGAATTAGTCCATATCAGTTCCTAAGACCTATAACTCACGATTATTCACTAAGAAACGCACAACTCAAGGCAGTAAGAAAACGTAAGAAAGATAGAAGTTCTCTTAGGCGATTTCAACGCATCCTTCAAAGTTTTCGTGCAAGGTGATCTTCGTAGATTGAATTCTGCATTAAGGTATGAGTTTTCTCTCTTGGATTCCTTTACCCAAGAGGCTTTTCAAAGGTTTTTGAATTCATGAATATCCAAACTAGGGTTGTTCCCAATGGCATTGTTTAACGTCCATCTCCCTAGTTATCCTTGTTTTCGATTGTAAGAGTATGTATAATGCAGTATCTAACATTTTGTTGGTATGTGGTGCTAACTGATCATTATCTGTAGGTTTCTTTATTTGTTAATGTCGAATGAGACCTATAGATTAGATTCGTATAATTAGAGTATTATTTACATGAGATAAAGAATGTTGTAATGCCTAATTATGTTCGAGAAGATGAAGTTGTTATGAATCATTTACGAAGTTTAGTTTATTGTTAAATGTCGACTTGCTTAGAATGATGAAATCACTATAGTATATTCATGAAGTTAATTGAATTGGCTAGTGATAATGATATGACAATTGTTTAAGTGAATGTTTGGTTTATGCCAATAAATTAGCTAGCAATATGTTGTCCAAAATGTTCAATCGAATTGGCTTACTATGTTATTTCCAAAATATGATATAGAACTGGCTAATGACTAAGTTAAACCAAATTAAGCATGACCAATGTAACTAAATGAATTTATAACCAAGGGTATGCCAATTATTGGGACAAGTCCCAACATACCCTACCAAAATGAACTATGAATATAGTAAGTACATTGAACAAAGTTTATAACGTTCATAAAGAATGGTACAAGGCTACCAAATGACATTAAACAAGATAAGGTGAGTAATAACATAATTAAAAGCTTATGAATTATGAAAGTGACCAGAATAGGGTGTTAAAGGAAGTGAGACAAGTCTCACTTACACCTAAGACAACTATGTTAAAGATACTCACATAAGAGGGTGTTAGAAAGCGTGAGACAAGTCTCACTAACACAAAGATGATAGTGTAAGGTTAAGTTCACATTCATCAAGTAAAGAAAGGGGTGACAAGTCATCCATTGAGCTAAGTATACCTCATATTAGAAGCAAGCTTCCATAATATATGAGTCAACTCTAAAAGTTGTAAAGTATAATAAATTGAGCTAAGCACCGATAGACTAACAATGAGCTTGTGCAATCACATGTAAGCCTCATGAGATGAGACTACCACCAATGTGAATAAGAGTCTCCAACGTCTCCTAGACTTTGAACTATGTTGACAGCATAGGTTACTAGCTGGTGGATCCACCTAAGAAAGATAGGGAGTGTTCGGTTTCACTTTGGCCGGTGAACCACCTCTTTTCAGTGTGGGGAAGACACTGGATTTCATGTTAGCTCACATGATCTATGTCGTTATATTCTCCAGTATTCGGTCTCACCTTAGCTTGTGAACCACCTCTTTTTAGTGTGGGGAAGAAATGGATTTCATGTTAATTCGCATGATCTTAAAGCTAAAGATTTCTTTAAAGAAAGTAAGAAAGAAAGAAAGAAAGAACTAGGAAGATTGAAAGAACTTTCTAAATCAACCTAGTATGTTCAAAGTGAACATGAGGAAGAAAGAAGAAGAGAAGTGTGTTCAAAGTGAACTAAGTAAGTAAAGGCATAAGCAATCAAATCATCAGTGTTTGAAAAGAATGCAGTTTTACTGAGTCAGGGCCATAGCCAATAAAGATTGGCTTATAATTACTTCTTATATTATGCAAATGATCAAATAATAGGCATAACCAATAAAGATTGGCTTAATAAGATTTCATGCCCAATTGTAGTTAAATCATTTCCGTAATCCCTTGGATTACTTTCTTGGTTCGTTGTAGGTATGGGACTACAATGAATCATTTCACTCGTAAGTAAAACATAGGAACAAAGGAGATCATTGAACTAGACAACAAAGAGAAGAAAAGACAGAAAAATAATATAATTCTGGAAAACAGTGCTCTCGGCCTAAGAGGAGCATATTTATAATTTTTCGTTCGAGATGTTCTAAAATTATGTTCAGGATTCCAAGGTCTTATGTTCATATAGAAAATGAGTTGTGTGCTTTGAATGCATTAAAATATGTCATATTCATACCATGATTCAAAAATAAGGAATTAAGCAAGTCTAGTGACTTCACTTTCCAAAAACGGCATGTTGTTATAGGAAGAGCTTTCTGTTATCACGCATAGTCCTTACGTGTGTATTGCATACACTCATACTTAGTACAAGTGTGTACTAATCCTATACTATTACTATTTTTATAGGCGCAGGTCAGAGAGAAGATTGAAGACTCATTGAAGGGGTTTGGATTAGCGATCTCCAGACTTTGGTAGGTCCTCTTGAGTTCGAGGATGCTCTGTTTATTATTCTAGCTTAGTATATTAGATATATCTAGTGGATGCTGTCCCTAACGTTTCATTTCAGGCATTTTATTCTAAGCTTTGTATTAAGGTCGTTTGGCAAACTATTACGATATATTGATTCTTTCATTTGAATTTTTTAATCTATTATATGGTTGTTTAGTTTGAGCTTATTAGACTATCACTCTATACAGTAGTTATATGAAGTCTAAGTATACTTCATTAAGTTTTAAAAAGTTTTAAATTTTCCGCAAATTTAACTGTATGATTATGATGAAAGCCAAGAAAAGGTTTGTCTGCGACCTCTGAGAGGTTAATGACGCCGGTCTCATCTAGGATCTAGATTCCGAGTGTGACAAACTTGGTATCAGAGCATGAGGTTAAAATACCAAGGAACTAAAGCTCAAAACAACCACGTTATGTAGTTTCTAACTTATGGTTGTGAACTGCACCACAATCATGACTTAGAGACTAAGTGATGTTAGGAATTCTCCCTTCTTCTACTCTTTATAGTGTTGTGTAGAGTTATGACATTTTGTGTTATTCTAGTATCTAACTTCCTTCTTGTGTATGTGTGTAGAACAATGAACACAATGAGAAACACAGTCAGAAGAGTTGAAAAAGCAGCTGATGGAGGAAACCAAACTCCTCCTCAAGCCCTATGTAACATTCCAGAAAATTACATGTCTAGTGAAGAGCCGAATAGGTCTTTAAGAATGTGTATTGGGGGTACATAGGCATCCCAATGCCCAATATTGAGAAATATTGGGCATAGTATAGAAAATTGGCTAAGGATATTAGCCAATTTCTATATAATGCCAAATAAGCAAAATATATTCCAAGCTTGTTTAGGAATTGTACCTGCAATGAAGACCCTAAGCTAAAATTTTTGACTTCAAATTACACACGTTAGGTACGAGGCATCAAAGTGTCAAGCCTAGGCACCATAGCACATAACCATTCAAAAATAATCATGTAGAGTAAGCAGTGCCCAAGGACATAGTGAGGATCCTTGGAACAATAAGTAAATATTCCAAATGAACCTTTTAAATAGTTATTTCGGAAAGTACACACAACACATGTGCAAAACGTCTGAGAGGGACCACCCTAACCGATTCGGTTAGGGCGGTTAGGGGGCAGGCATTTGTAGGGTCAAACCATGTGGGGCCTAGCTCCCTAACCAGTACTAGACCCTAAATAACTTACATAATTATATAACTAACCTAGGACCAACCAAGAACGACCATCTAAGGGACCCGACAACCTAGGACCTTGTCGGGTGACACCTAACTAACTTAGGGACAACCTAGTACCTAACCTAGGATGGTCCAAAAGGTTGGTTATGGTCCTAACAACAGAGGGATACTTTAGTAATTACCCTAGGTTACTTAATTAATTAATTTAGCAACTTAATTAGTTAAATTATATGGAAAAAACGAAATCACAAAGCAATTTCAAGATTTCGGTTAAGACAAGAAAAAGACAACCTAGTACCTAACCTAGGATTGTCCAAAGAGTTGGTTATGGTCCTAACAACTTAGGGGTACTTTAGTAATTACCCTAGGTTACCTAATTAATTAATGTAATACCTTAATTAATTAATTTAAATGACTAAAACCGAAACCACTAAGGAAAAATCCAGATTTCGGTTAAGACAAGATTCTTCTAATCCTAGTCAATCTAGGAGGGGCGTTTATGTGATTTAAGTGGAGAGTCTTTAGGGTAAGTTATGTGACGACTGTATATTGATATTAGGTAAGTTTTTAGACCTATGTTACACTTCCCAAAGCATACCGCACGAAAATTCTCTCATCTCTCAAGAAACGCATTCTTTTCAACACTCCATTAAAGAACAAGAAAATCTTAAGGAAGAAAACAAGGGTTTCTAAGTTCCCAATCAAGCTTTTCGTGGATTATTCATCTATAAGGTATGCTTTTTCATCCTTTAAACTCTTTTATTCGAGGAGCCAAGCTTCAAAAAGATTTTACAAGACTTTCTCAAAAGATGGATTTCTAACTTATAATCTAGCAATGGGGTCTTGCATAAAAGGTTTTAAATCAACGTTTTAGAATTGAATTGATGTTAATGAAATGTTTTAAATCTATAATTATTATGAACCCATGAAAGCCATACAAATTCTGATTATGAATATTTTATGGATTGAGTGATCATGTCTCTATACGTATGAATTAATGAGTAGTTTCTTATGGGCTTTCTACTAATCTAAGAATTGTATGTGATTGATGTCTAATTGGTATTAGATTGTTAAATATATATAGAATTGACCTAGTTTCATCTAGTATTATGATTGATACGTTGAATTGATATTCATGGCCATGGGTAAGGGCCTTATGGTATTGAATTAAATTATTTATACATGGATTGAAGTGGTGAGGATGGATTGGTGGTACGCTTCCCTAATTCTCTTTATTTTATGTTAATTAGACTTCAATTATCGTGTAATTTATTATGTGAAGTAGAACATATCTATCTACATGTGATTAAGTGTAAGTATGTGTTCTTCTATGGATATTAGGTGATCATGTTGGACTATGACTATGTGTTTATGTGTGTAGTCTTAAAGTGGTATATTATTATTCCTATTTGATTATATGAATATATGATGGTTAGATTGATGATGTTATAGTAATGTATAGGACGACATAAAGATGATAAGGGTCGTTCCTAAGTGCTTCAAAGAATGATATGCTATATGTGCTAATGTGAATTAATGATGTGTCTCGTTTTGGTACATTTATGTCCCTTACTTGATACATTTATATGATGAATATGAACATCTTGACCTAGTAGGCTTATGCACCTTTTTCTTGTATGTATATGGATGAATGTTTAATGAAAGTCTAGGATCGGTAGACCTAAGATGGTGCCCTTCTAAGCATGACTAATGTCACGACCCGGATTCTGGAATCCGAATCAACCGGCGTCGTTGACCTCTCCGAGGTCGCGGATAAGGTTCTTCTTGCATTCATCACATTCATATAGTTAAATTTGCGGAAAATTTAAAACCGTTTAAACGTATGAAGTATACATAGACTTCATATATTTTTCATATACGTTACTAACATACTAATCTCAAATCAAAGAACAACCATCTATAAGAATCAATTCAAAATGGAGAGTCAATATAACATAATAGTTTGCCAAACACGGCCTTATTATAAAGCTTCAAAATGAATGTATCTGAAAGAAACTCTAGGGACAACATCCTCTAGCTATGTCTAACTAATAGGCTATGAAAATGGAAGTAGCATCCTCGAACTGGAGAGGACCTACCAAAAGGTCTGGAGATCGCTCAGTCCAAACCGCTACACATAGTCTTCAATCTTTCCTCTGAACTGCACCTATAAAATAGTAAATGTATAGGGTTAGTACACCACTTATACTAATTATGGGTGTATGCACACATATACATAAGGCTATGTATGATCAAGGAAAGCTCTTCCTATACAACATGCCATTTATGGAAAGTGTAGTCACTAGAACTTAGGTGTAAGTTAGGCTTGTGTCACTTCTTTTAACACCTCATTCTGGTCACTTTCTTAACTTAGACATATTTAGATATGTTAATAATTACTTAACTTGCTTACTTTCGTTTAGTAGATTCATATCATTGTTTATGGATATGGATTCATTGAATTACTTTAGAAGTGCTTGAGTTGTCATTTCAATACTTTGGCTATATATGATTGGCATAAATTTAGTATTGGCCTAAACAATTTGGAAAGGATTGCATAACCATCTTTATTGGCATAAGCCAAAGTTTCATTCAATCATGCTCAGTTTGGTATACATTATTCATTAGCCAATCTTTTACTTATTTAGCGATAACATTATAGCCAATTTTATTCAACTTGTTTGACAATGTAGTGTTATTCATTTTATTGGCATAAGCCAAACATTCACTAAAATTATGATTTCATGGAAATCTTTTTAGCCAACCTTATAACATATCTTAAACATCACATTAGTAGCCCTTTTGGACAGTATCATATTAAAATTTTAATGAACATAACATCTTCATAAAGTCACGTTAACAGTAACTATACATTTGGACGTAACACATTAACACTTAACATTTTCCGACATAATTTAGGATAACATCGTTCTTTTAATTCACGTAAGGAACATTTAACGTTATACGAATTCAATTCATAGGTTCATTCAACATTGTCAAATCAAGAACCCTACACATTAAGATCAGCTAGCACCACATACAAACAACATGATCAAGACTAATCTATACAACATTCAAAACATAACAAGGATACTAGGGAACAGGGAAGTTCGACGAGAACCTTGGGGAAACAACCCTAGTTTTGAGATTTCATGGATTCGTTATGATGGAAAGTACTCTTGGAGAAAGAATTCCAGGAGACAAACCCATACCTTATGTAGAACGTAATCTAAGAATACCACCTTGAACGAAACCTTGAAGAAACCTTGAAATCGCACTAGAACGTCCATGAAACTTTCTTCCTTTTTCTTTCGTTCTTTTTAGCGTCGTATTTTCCTAGTGTTAATAGTGAGTTATTAGGTTTAGGAACTGATCTGGACTCATTCAACTTAGGCTAATTTAGTAAATTAAACAACTTAATTAGTTAATTACCAAAACACCCCTTCTAAGTTGACTAAACATAGGAGAATGTTGACTTTGATCGAAAATCTGAAAATTGGTGTTGACTATGGTTTCTGTTAACATTTGGAATTTATATTAATTAATTAAATCCTCAATTTAATTAATTTAGGGACCTAGGGTAATTACTAAAATACCCCTAAGTCTTTGGGACCATAACTAACCCTTCTGGACCATCCTAGGTTAGGTACTAGGTTGTCTCTTTAACTAGGTACTAGGTTAGTGTCAACCCGATTTAGTCTTAGGTTGTCGGGTGCACTAGTGGGTCCATTTTGGTTAGTCCTGGTTAGTTATCTAGTTAGGACAGTTAGTTAGGGCCTAGAGTTAGTTAGGTAATTTGGCCCCACGTGGAGGGACCCGTACGCACAAGCCTTCCCTAACAGCCCTAACCGAATTCGGTTAGGGTGGTTGCGTGGTCCCCCTTGGATGATTCCCCACATGTCTTGCACATGTGCTTGCACATGGGTTTGTGGTAATTTCCTAACTAACTATTCTTGATGTCCGATTTGGAATATTTACTTATTGTCCCAAGGACCCTCACCATGTCCTTGGACACTGTTTAATTTACATGATCATTTTAAATGGTCATGTGCTATGGTACTAGGCTTGACACTTGGATGCCTAGGACCTAATGTGTTACTATTACGCGACATGATTTTTAGGTTAGGGTCTTCCTTGTAGGTACATTTCTTTGACAAGCAATCTTGGATTGGGTAAGACAACCAACATGTATTTCACTTGTTCGAATATAGAAAATTGGCTAATATCTCTTAGCCAATATTTCTATACTATGCCCAATATTTTTCAATATTGGGCATTGGGGTGCCTAAGTACCCCTAATAGGCATTCTTAAAGACCTACTGGGCTTATCTGAAGCTTCGTATTTGAGATTGAGGAACTTCATTCTCAATCACACAACTTAATGCACATCACAACTCATGAAACACGAAAATCATGTCTACGCTATACAAAAACAGCAACATGAAATGCAAACATGAACTCATTTTAACTTACATAGTGCAATTATAAAACATATGATTATGGACGTACAACACCAAAATCGACTAATGTACTAAAACTTAGAGTTTCTTAAACAAAAACCGGACTTAGTAAGAATATATCTAACCTCAAGAACTGAACAAATGAGGGTAGCGGGATTTCATATCGGCCTCGGCCTCCAACGTTGCTCCCTCAACAAGGTGGTTCCACCATAAAACTTTCACGGTGGCAACCTCCTTGTCCTCACCCGCTTCACTTGGCGATCTAAAATTTCGACTGGAACCTCTTCATAAGAAAGGTTCTCATCAACTCCTAACCCCTCAACAGGCAGGATGGATATTGGATCGCCTATACACTTCTTAAGCATTGAAACGTGAAACACTGGATGAACAGAAGCTAAGTCTTGAGGTAACTTCAGTTCGTAGGCAATATTTCCTACTCGCTGCAAGATCTCATAAGGACCTATATATCTCGGACTCAACTTACCTTTCTTGTTAAACCTCATCACCCCTTTCATGGGTGATATCTTCAAGTAAACTTGATCACCTACCTCAAATTCAAGAGCTCTCTTTTTGTTGTCTGCATAGGATTTCTAACGTCTGTAAGAAGTAGCCAATCTATCCCTGATCATCCTCACCTTCTCCATGGCCTTATGTACGATCTGTGGGCCAATGATGACATATTCTTCTACCTCAAACCACCCAACTGAAGACCTATATATTCGGCCATAAAGTTCTTCGAAAGGTGCCATCCCAATATTGGAATGGTAGCTATTATTGTAAGAGAACTCTATCAGCGGCAAGTGATCATCCCAAATCCCCTTGAAGTCAATAACACATGCTCTCAACATGTCTTCAAGGGTCTGAATGGTACGCTCTGCTTGTCCATCCGTCTGCGGATGAAAAGCAGTACTAAGCTTCCTTTGTGTACCCATGATTTTCTGGAAAAGATTTCCAAAAATGAGAAGTAAATTGGGCTCCCCTATCCGAGATGATTGACAGAGGAATACCATGCCATCTCACTATCTCATCAATATAAAGCTTGGCATAATCTTCAGCCTTGTAAATAGACTTCTTAGGTATGAAGTGAACGGACTTGGTCATTTTGTCAACAATGACCCAAATGAAATCATGTAGTTTCCTAGTCTTTGGCAAACCAACCACAAAATCCATATTGATAGCCTCCCACTTCCATGTTGGGATATCAATCGTCTGAGTGAGACCCCTGGCTTAAGGTGTTCGGCCTTAACCTGTTGGCAATTCGGACACTCCTCTACAAACTTAGAGATATGTCTCTTCATGCCTTCCCACCAATACACCTCTTTAAGGTCATGGTACATTTTGGTGGCACCTGGATGGATGGAATATCTGGAACCATGGGCTTCTGCGAAAATATTATACCTCAAATTGTTCACATTGGGCACACATGTTCTGGTATCTGAGTACACCATCCCCTCCTAGGGAGAACGATTCATTCAATTTACTCAATAATGAGTCATTCAACTCCATGAGTAATGGGTCGAGATGCTGATTAGGTTAAACCTCTACAACAAGTGAGGATTCAGAACTTGAGTGAATCAAAAAACTCCCACTTGGTGCCTCTGCTAGCCGTACACCCAATCTAGCCAATTGGTGTAACTCTTTAAGTAGATCCTTCTTCTCATCATCAATATGGGACATGCTTCCCATGCTCAATCTACTTCAACGCATCAACCACTACATTGGCCTTACCTGGGTGATAGTACACACTCATATCATAATCTTTGAGCAGTTCTAGCCATCTCCTCTGACAAAGGTTCAACTCTTTCTGCGTGAAAACATACTAAAGACTTTTATGGTCAGTATATACATCAACATGTACACCATATAAGTAGTTTCTCCAAATCTTCAACGCAAAGACAACCGCGGCTAGTTCAAGACTGTGAGTAGGGTAGTTCTTTTCGTTGACTTTCAATTGTCTTGACACGTATGCAATCACCTTACCATCTTCCATAAGAACATCCCAAACCTACTCAGGAAGAATCACAATACACCACGTACCCCTCACCACTTCTCGGCAACGTTAGGACCGGGCCCGAAGTGAGTCGGTCCTTGAGTTCTTGAAAACTCTTTTCACATTTTTTAGACCACTCAAACTTCGCCTTCTTTTTTGTTAACGCGGTCAATGGGGCATCAATAGTGGAAAAACCTTCCACAAACCTGCGATAATAATTGGCCAAACCCAGAATACTTCAAATATCTGTAGGAGTAAGGGGTCTCGGCCAATTCTTCACCGCTTCAACCTTTTTAGGATCAACTTCAACACCCTGGTCGGCCACAACATGACCAAGGAAGGTCACTGATCTCAACCAGAATTCACATTTGCTGAACTTGCATACAGCTGATGTTCTGTGAGTACTTGCAATGTTTTTCTTAAGTGTACTTCATGCTCTTTTCTAGACTTAGAGTATATGAGGATGTCATCTATGAATACTATGACGAAGGAATCAAGGTACTCATGGAAGACTCTATTCATAAGGTCCATAAACGCAGTTGGTGCGTTAGTGAGACCAAATGACATAACCAGAAATTCATAATGTCCATATCTAGTATGAAAAGCAGTCTTAGGGACGTCTTCTCGCCTCACTCTAAGCTGATGATAACCTGACCGAAGGTCTATTTTTGAAAAGAAACTTGAACATTGGAGTTGGTCAAATAGATCATCGATTCTGGGAAGGGGGTATTTATTCTTTATAGTGACTTTGTTGAGTTGCCGATAATCGATGCACATTCTAAGAGTTCCATCATTTTTCTTTATGAATAACACTGGAGAACCCCTTGGGGATATGCTCGGCTGGATGAAGCCCTTATCAAGTAGATCTTTTAATTGCAACTTCAACTCTTTGTGTTCAGTTGGTGCCATACTATACGGGGGAATAAAAATTGGCTTGGTGTTGGGATCTAAGTCAACACCAAAGTCAATCTCACGTTCAGGAGGGACTCCTGGTAAATCCTCCGGAAAGACATCTTGAATCTCATTCACTATTGACACAGAGTCTATGGAAGGGACTTCTTGTTCTAAGTCATTGACTCTAACTAAGTGGTATAAATACACCTTAATAATCATCTTATTGGCCTTTAAATGTTAAACAATTTGGCATAATGGACTTGAACCACGCCCTTCCCATTCCAGCTCTAACTAATTTGGAAACTGAATCCTCACTACCCTGTTTCGACAGTCTATTGTGGCATAACACATATAAAGCCAATCCATACCAAAGATTATGTCAAAATTGAGCATAGCTAACTCAAATAGATCAGCGTGAATGAATCTATCAAGAATGTTAATTGGACAGTTCTTATACACTCTTTCTGCTCTAATGCCGTCCCCTATGGGGGTACTAACTAGAATCGGCTCATGCAAGATCTCAGGAAACACATCAAATCTACTAGCTATAAAAGGAGTAACAAATGATAAAGTGGATACTGGATCTAACAATGCATACACAGGGAAAGAAAATACATACAACGTACCCGTGACTACATCAGCTGACTTCTCTTGCTCTTCTCTACCTTTCAGTGCATAAAATCGGTTCCTCTTCGGAGGTTCAGCTGCAACATTTGGATTTGGCCGAGGCTGAGCATTTGCCTTGGCCTGATTCTTCACTTGAGGATAGTCTCGGACCATGTGTCCACTCTTGTCACACCCGAAGTAGGCATTAGTACCTACTAAACACTCACCTCCGTGCGAACGCCCACACTTACCACAAGGCTTGTGGTTTCGCTGGGCATTCCGATCGTTGCCCTTTCTGGGGCCTGACTTGTTCACTTTGGCATTCAAATTTCCTGAAGAATTAGAATTACCTGAATGCCTCTTGAACTTAGGCCTGTTATGGACTCCAAATGAGCCCCTACCCGAGCTAGAACTAGTCTGGTCCGCGACCTTAGGCTTCTTGCCTTCGTGACTTCGCCTCTTGCGACGTCTCTTCTCCACTTCTTGAGCATGCACCATAAATCTACCCAGATCCATGTTGTCATGCAACATGGATGCCCGACAATCTTCTACTAGATCCTTCGACATGCCAATCACAAACCTACTCATTTTGCCCCTGCTATTTGCCACCAGAGAAGAAGCATACTTTGAGAGTTCAAAAAACTTCAAGGAATACTACTTAACTGACATACCTCCCTGTCTCAGGTTGATGAACTCTTCAACCTTGGCTTCACGTTGTTCTCTGGGAAAGAACCTCTCCAGAAAGGCAGTATTGAGAACGTCCCAAGTGATGGGGATATCTCCTAGAGCTCGACCATCAACCCACATCTGGTACCATACCTGTGCCACATCTTTGAGCTGATATGCAATCAACTCATCCTTTGCCTCCTCATCCACTCCCATGGCACACAGAATCTTGTAGACCTCATCCACGAACTTCTGGGGATCCTCATTGGTCTTGGACCCGTAGTAAACTAGGAGATTTATTCTGGTGAAGTCCCTGAGCCAGCTAGCCATGGTGATAGCATGCAGGTTCTCCCTGGGAGCACCCTCTCTTGCGGCTTGAGCCGTGTTGGCCTGGGCCTGAGTGGTGATGGCCTGTTCCATCTACAGGAATGCCTCCCTCACTTCACCATCTGTCAACCCAGCTGGGTTGACAGACACTTGAATTGCAGCAGCTGGGGCTTGAGGAGGAGCTTGGTTTCCTCCAACAGC
Source organism: Solanum sitiens (assembly GCA_016801875.1). Lineage (NCBI taxonomy): Eukaryota > Viridiplantae > Streptophyta > Magnoliopsida > Solanales > Solanaceae > Solanum > Solanum sitiens. The sequence continues at coordinate 1,812,882 of JABWTJ010000208.1, forward strand.
TGCTTCCTCAACTTTTCTCGCGGCATTCTTCCTTGTGTTCATTTTCTACACGTATACACAAGAATAGAGTTAGATCCTTAAAATGACATAAAATGTCACAACTCTACATAGCACGATAAAGAGTACAAGAAGGGAAGATTTCCTAACATCACATAGTCTGTAAGTCATGATTGTGGCGCGCTTCACAACCATAAGTTATAAACTAAGTAACGTGGTTGTTTTGAGCTTTAGTTCCTAGGTAATTTTACTTCATGCTTTGATACCAAGTTTGTCACAACCCAGATTCTGGAATCCGAATCGCAACCGGCGTCGTTGACCTCTCAGAGGTCGCAGACAGGCCTCTTCTTGCATTCATCACATTCATATAGTTAAATTTGCGAAAATTCAAAACTTTTTAAACGTATGAAGTATACATAGAATTTATATATTTTTCATATACATTACTAACATACTAAGCTCAAATCAAAGAGCAACAATCTATCATAGAGAATCAATTTGAAACGGAGAGTCAATATAACATAATAGTTTGCCAAACACGGCCTTATTACAAAGTTTCGAAATGAAAGTATCTAAAAGAAACACTAGGGACAACATCCTCTAGCTATGTCTAACTACTAGGCTATGAAAAATGGAAGTAGCATCCTCGAACTGGAGAGGACCTACCAAAAGGTCTGGAGATCGCTGAGTCCAAACTGCTGCAAAGAGTCTTCAATCTGTCCTCTGACCTGCACCTATAAAATAGTAAATGTATAGGGTTAGTATACCACTTGTACTATGTATGTGTGTATGCACACATACACATAAGGATATGCATTATCAAGGAAAGCTCTTCCTATACAACATGTCATTTCTGGAAAGTGCAGTCACTAGACTTTCCTAATTCGTTAGTTGTGAATTGTGGTATGAATATGATGTATTTTAATGCATTCAAAGCACACAACTCATTTTATATATGATTACAAGACATTAGTATCATCAACATAATTTTAGAACAACTCGAGCGAAGATTTGAAATTTTGATGTCCCAAACCAGAGAGCTCTGCCATTTATACTTAGTTTATTTTTCAATCTTTTTCTTCTTCTTGTTGTGTAGTTCAGTAATTTCTTTGGTCCTATGTTTTACTTACAAGTGCAATGATTCATTGTAGTTCCATACCCACATTGAATCAAGTAAGTAATCTAAGGACTAAGGAATGATTTCACCATCCTTGCAATAAGTCATTCATTACATTATGTATTCATTGGGCAGGAACACTTCATAAGCCAATCTCTATTGGCTATGCCACTTATTTCATCATTTTCATATTATGGAAGTTATGAGACATATATTGGCCCATACATTTTACTCTCCTTTTATTGACATCATATAAGGAGTCATTATAAGCAATTCTTATTTGGCTTTGCCCATTATTTTCTCAAAACTTCATTGGTATTAATATTGGAAATTGACATTCTTAAGCTCTTACTTTCATAGCTCACTTTGAACATACGTCCCATCATCTTTCTTTCTTGCTTTCTTAGAGAAATCATTAGAATTAAGATCATGCGAGCTAACATGAAATCCAGTGTCTTTCCCACACCGAAAAGAGGTGATTCACCAATAAAAATGAATCTAGATCATGTAAGATAACATGAAATCCAGTGTCTGCCCCACACCCAAAAGGGGTGATTCCTGGCTAAGGCGAATCCGTAGCAAGTGTTTACTCCACACCAAAAAGGAGTGGCTCACACCTATAGTGAACCAAGAACATTCTTTTAAGCATTAACTGACATAGATCATGTGAGGTAAGCATAAAATCCAGTGTCTAGCCCACATCAAAAATAGGTGATATCACTGGCCAAGGTGAGATCGAAACATACCTAGCTCTCTTAGGTGGAAACCACAGGCTAGTTCCTATGTTGGCCAGACATAGTTCGAAGACTAGGAGACATAAGGAGACTACTTATCCACCTAGGTGGTAGCCTCGTCTCATGAGACTTACACGTGCAAGCACAAGCTCATAGCTAGTCTATCGGTGCTTTGCTCAGTTTCATTATCTTCTTATATTTTGTAGTTGAATCAAACATTATGGAAGCTTGATTCTAGATTGAGGTTTACTTACTCTATTGATGACTTGTCATCCCTTTCTAAACACTGATGAAATGTGAATTGTCCTTACATAACATGTTTGGTGTTAATGAGACTTGTCTCACACGTTCTAACACTTTCATTCGTGAGTACTTTTAACGTAGTAACTTAGGTGCAAGTTAGGCTTGTCTCACTTCTTTTAAAACCTCATTCTGGTCACTTTCTTAACTTAGACATATTTCGATATGTTAATAATCACTTTACTTACTTATTTTCGTTTAGTAGCTTCATATCATTGTTTATGGATATGGATTAATTGAATTACTTTAGAAGTGCTTGAGTTGTTATTTCAATACTTTGGCTATATATGATTGGCATAAATTTAGTATTAGCCTAAACAATTTTGAAAGGATTGCATAACTATCTTTATTGGCATAAGCCAAAGTTTCATTCAATCATGCTCAGTTTGGTATACATTATTCATTAGCCAATCTTTAACTTATTTAGCGAAAACATTATAGCCAATTTTATTCAAATTGTTTGACAATGTAGTGTTAGCCATTTTATTGGCATAAGCCAAACATTCACTCAAATTATGATTTCATGGAAATCTTTTTAGCCAACCTTATAACATATCTTAAACATCACATTAGTACCCCTTTTGGAAAGCGTCATATTAACATTTTAATGAACATAACATCTTCATAATGTTACGTTAATAGTAACTATACATTAGGACGTAACACATCAGCACTAAACATTTTCGGACATAATTTAGCATAACATCGTTCTTTTATTTCACGTAATGAACATTTAACGTCATACGAATTCAATTCATAGGTTCATTCGACATTTACAAATCAAGAACCCTACACATTAAGATCAGCCAGCACCACATACACACAACATGATCAAGACTAATCTATACAACATTGAAAACGTAACAAGGATACTAGGGAACAGGGAAGTTCGACGAGAACCTTGGGGAAACAACCCTAGTTTTGAGATTCATGGATTCGTTATGATGGAAAGTACTCTTGGAGAAAGAATTCTAGGAGAGAAACCCATACCATATGTAGAACTTAATCTACGAAGACCACCATGAACGAAACCTTGAAGAAACCTTGAAATCTCCCTAGAACGTCTATGAATCTTTCTGCCTTTTCCTTTCGTTCGTTTTAGCATCGTATTTTCCTAGTGTTGATCGTGAGTTATTAGGTTTAGGAACTAATCTTGACTCATTCAACATAGGCTAATTTAGTAAATTAAACAACTTAATTAGTTAATTACCAAAATGCCCCTCCTAAATTGACTAAACATAGGAGAATGTTGACTTTGACTAAAAATCTGAAAATTGGTGTTGACTATGGTTTCGGTCAACATTTGGACTTTATATTAATTAACTAAATCCCCAATTAATTAATTTAGGGACTTAGGGTAATTACTAAAATACCCCTATGTCTTTGGGACCATAACTAACCGTTTTGGACCATCCTAGGTTAGGTACTAGGTTGTCCCTTTAACTAGGTACTAGGTTAGTGTCAACCTGGTTTAGTCTTAGGTTGTCGGGTGCACTAGTGGGTCCATTACGGTTAGTCCTAGGTTTGTTAGCTAGTTAAGACAGTTAGTTAGGGCCTAGAGTTAGTTAGGTAAGTTGGCCCGACGTGGAGGGACCCGTCCGCACAAGCCTTCCCTAACCGCCCTAAACGAATTCGGTTAGGGTGGTTGTGTGGTCCCCCTTGGCCAATTCCCCACATGTATTGCACATGTGCTTGGACATGGGTTGGTTGTACTTTCCTAACTAACTATTCTTGATGTCCTATTTGGAATATTTACTTATTGTCCCAAGGACCCTAACCATGTCCTTGGGCACTGCTTAATTTACATGATCATTTTAAATGGTCATGTGCTATGGTACTAGGCTTGACACTTGGATGCCTAGTACCTATTGTGTTACTATTACGCGACATAATTTTTAGCTTAGGGTCTTCCTTGCAGGTACATTTTTTGGACAAGAAATCTTGGATTGGGTTAGACAACCAACATGTATTTTACTTGTTCGTATATAGAAATTTGGCTAATATCTCTAAGCCAATTTTCCTATACTATGCCCAATATTTTTCAATATTGGGCATTGGGGTGCCTAAGTACCCCTAATAGGCATTCTTAAAGACCTACTGGGATCTTCACTAGACATGTGATTTTTCCGGAATGTTACAACTAATACATGGAATCTTTCATATATAAAGAAGGTCAAGAATGAGCTATCCTTATAGATTACTGAATGGCAGCCCTAGTGGACCCATCTTCGGTAGGTGCATTATGATTAGTTAATGACTAACAAATGGTACCTTTTTATATGTTCCTTATATCGAACTTACTCTATGAGAACAAAGGCTAGCACCAAGAGAGAATATGTAATGGTTTGTAGCTCTACTTGAGAAGGAGACTAGAGTTTAATGTAGCTCTACTTGAGAATGAGACTAGAGTACATAAAAGACCGTGATATTCCTTAACCATGTGCCTACATGGGATGTGTCCTAGTTCTACCCTTGGCAAGTAGAACACCCTCCATCGGAGTAGGGTAGACTCCGGATTCCACTCCTAGCTAGTATGGTCAATGTCGGTTATTGACTATTCTCATCATGTGGGATGCATGCTAGTGTTGGATGAGTTCTAGGAAGTTTAGGTAGTGAAATGGGATGCTATCTAGACATTGCACGACTAGACTTTGAAGACGTTATTATGTGAGTCCCTAGGTATTTCCAAGACCATTATGTGAAGTCTATAATGAATGAAATGTTTTCTAAGTTGACATAATGAACGATCACTACTTTAGCAAAACGTATGATGAATAGAATGTGCTCTATCTAGGGTAGCTTTGAGGGTTACGTAGGTAAGCTTGAAGAGGGTCTATGGGCGGTCTCTTCTTGTTCTACCTATGTGAATGTTAGAGTAACCTTAGGTGGGGAGTTAATGAAAGGAAAAAGGAATGATCTTATCTTAGGATAATCCTTGGTGAAAAGAACGCAAGGTAAATGAGGTTACTATAAAGTTGAACTTAGTTCACTGTAATGTTCTTTAATATTTGATAATATGCTTATGTGATATCTTGTATGTTTCTAAGGTGTTAAATGTTGTTCTTATACTTATACAATGTCCTTTTAAAAAAAAGAGCATGTTTTTATACGAACGTCCGTTTATCATGATTTTATGCATTACGCCATACTTAGTACAAGTGTTTGACTAATTCCATACATTTTGTTCATCTCTAAAGGTGTAGGTGGCGTTTGAAAGGTGGCTCGAAGTTGAAGCTTGGATTAGAGTTAATTCAAGCAAAGAGTTTGGTATGTCCTCATTAGATCCGAGGACATCTTGATGTTTAGTTTCCCTTATTTGAAGTATTGTAATAGACGTAGCTATTTTCCATATTCCTATGTCTAAGATGATGACTTTGAGACTTAGTCTTTCATTATGTTTTTCTATAAAGAGATATTAAAAAGTATTATTATTTCATATGAAAAGTTTTAATTCCGCACTACTTTTCATATATGTATGCAATGAATGGTAAGAAAGGGCTTGTCTTAGACCTCTGAGAGGTTGACGACGCTGTGCCACGATTTGAGAATGCCCTAACTTCTAGAAGATGCTCTCGGGTCGTGACACCCCAGCTGCTGGGGTTCAAGTGCTTTTCAACCCAGCTGCGTTGACGGATGAAGAAGTAAGAGAAGCGTTGGTTCAGATTGCCCAGGCTATTACTACTCAGGCACGGGCTATCACAACCCAGGCCACTAGAGAGGGTGCTCCCAGAGAGAACCCACATGCTAGCACCATGGCTAGCAGACTAAGGGACTTCACTAGAATGAATCCTCCAGTCTACTTTGGGTCCAGAACCAATGAGGATCCCCAAGAGTTTGTGATGAGGTGTATAAGATTCTCTGTTCCATGGGGGTGAATGAAAGGAGAAGGCTGAGTTGGCTGCATATCAACTCAAAGATGTGGCTCAGGTGTGGCACAAAATGTGGGCAGATGGCCGAGCACCAAGAGAAGTCACCATCACTTGGGACATTCCCAAGACTGCATTCCTGGAGAGGTTCTTTCCCAGAGAACAGAGGGAGGGAAAGGTTGAAGAGTTCATCAACCTACGATAGGGAGGTATGTTAGTCAAGGTTTATTCCTTGAAATTTGTTAAGCTCTCCAAATATGCTTCTTCTCTGGTGTCCAATAGGGGATGAGCTGAGCAGGTTTGTGTCTGGTGTGTCAGAGGATCTAGAGGACGATTGTTGGGCAGCCATGTTGCATGATAACATGGACCTTTCTAGGTTGATGGTTCATGCACAGCAAGTGGAGGAGAGTCGTCATAGAAAGAGAGGACAAGAAGGAAAAAATCCTAGGCCCTCGTATCAGACTTGTTCGAGCATTAGTAGGGGTTCGCTTGGAGTTCAAGACAGGCCTAAGTTCAAGAAGGGGCATCAACACTCAGGTAATCCTACTCCTTCCAGAAACTCAAATGCAAAAGGGGACAAGTCTGGCCCCAAGAAGGGCAATGATAGAAATGCCCATCGTGACAGAAGGTCATGTGGTAAGTGTGGCCGTTTTCATGTAGGTGAGTGCATGATAGGCTCTAAGGCATGTTATAGGTGCAGAAAGAGTGGGCATATGGTCAGGGACTTCACACACATGAAGAATAAGGCCAAGCCATATACTCAGCCTTGGCCTAATCCTAATGCTGCAGCCGAACCTCCTAAGAGGAACAGATTCTATCTTCTGATAGGTATAGAGGATCAAGAGAAGTTAGCTTGTGTGGTCACTGGTACGTTTCATGTCTATTCTTTTCCTGTGTATACATTGTTAGATCCAGGATCCACTTTGTCATTTGTTACTCCTTTAGTAGCTAGTAAATTTTACTTGCTTCCTGAGATCTTGCATGAGACTTTTCTAGTTAGTACTCCCATAGGGGACAACATTAGAGTATATAAAGATTGCCCAATTAATGTCCTTGATAGAGTCACTCATGCTGACCTAATAGAATTAGCCATGCTTGATTTTGATATAATTTTGGGAATGGATTGGATCTATAAGTGTTATGCTACTATAGACTGTCAAAACAGGGTAGTGAGGTTTCAGTTTCAAAATGAGTTATAGCTGGAATAGGAAAGGCGTGGTTCAAATCCAACAACCAAAATCATTACCCATCTAAAAGCGAATAAGATGATATCTAAGGGGTATTTTTACCCCTTATTTAGAGTCAATGACTTAGAACATGAAGTTCCTCCCATAGACTCTGTGTCCATAGTGAATGAGTTTCAAGGTCTCTTTCCGAAGGATTTACCCGGAATTCCTCCCGAACGAGAAATTGGCTTTGGTGTTGACTTCGATCCCAACACAAAACCAATTTCCATTCCTCCCTACAGAATGGCTCCAGCTTAACTCAAAGAGTTGAAGTTACAGTTAAAAGATCTACTTGATAAGGGCTTCATTCAGCTGAGCATATCCCCATGGGGTGCTCCACTGTTGTTCGTTATGAAAAAGGATGGAACTCTTAGAATATGCATCGATTATCGGCAACTCAACAAAGTCACTATAAAGAACAAATACCCTCTTCCCAGAATTAATGATCTATTTTATAAACTCCAGGTTCAAGTTTCTTTTCAAAAATAGATCTCCGGTCAGGGTATCACCAACTTAGAGTGAGACAAGAAGACATTCCTAAGACTGCCTTTCGTACTATATATGGTCATTATGAGTTTCTTGTCATGTCATTTGGTCTCACAAACGCACTAGCTGCGTATATGGACCTTATGAATAGAGTCTTCTATGAATACCTTGATTCTTTCATCATAGTATTCATACATGACATCATCATATACTCTAAGACCGGAGAAAAACATGAACAACATTTGAGAATGACATTGCAAGTACTCAGAGAACATCAGTTATATGCCAAATTCAGCAAATGTAAGTTTTGGCTGAGATCAATGACCTTCCTTGGTCATGTTGTGACTGACCAGGGTGTAGAGGTTGATCCAAAAAAGATTGAGGCAGCAAAGAATTGGCCGAGACCCCTCATTCATACAGATATCCGGAGTTTCTTGGGTTTGGCTAATTACTGTCGCAGGTTTGTGGAGTGTTTTTCCACTATTGCTGTTCCGTTGACAGCTTTAATGAAGAAGAAGGCGAAGTTTGACTGGTCCAAAAAATGTGAAAAGAGTTTCCAAGAGCTCAAAGACTGACTCACTTCAGCCCCAGTTCTCACATTGCCTAAAAGTGGGCAAGGGTATGTGGTATACTGTAATGCTTCCCGAGTAGGTTTGGGATGTGTTCTTATGCAAGATGGCAAGGTCATTGCATATGCATCGACACAGTTGAAAATCCACGAGAAAAATTACCCTACTCATGATCTTGAGTTAGCTGTTGTGGTACTTGCTTTGAAACTTTGGAGACATTACTTATACGGTGTACATGTTGATGTATATACTGACAATAAAAGTCTTTAGTATGTTTTTACATAGAAAGAATTGAACCTTCGTCAGAGAAGATGGCTAGAAATACTCAAGAATTACGATATGAGTGTCCACTATCACCAAGGTAAGGATAATATAGTGGCCGATGCGTTGAGCTGATTGAGCTTGGACAGCGTGTCTCATGTTGATGATGAGAAGAAGGAGCTAGTTAAAGAGATACACCAATTCGCTAGGTTAGGTGTACGACTGATAGATACCCAATTCACTTCTCACTTTTAGAGATCTTTCCAACAGAGCTTGGGTACACAGGTGAAGCTTAGTACTGCTTTTCATCCGCAGACGGATGGACAAGCAGAGCGTACTATTCAAACCCTTGAAGACATGTAGAGAGCATGTGTTATCGACTTCAAGGGGAGTTGGGATGATCACTTGCCATTGATTGGGTTCTCTTATAATAATAGCTACCATTCCAATATTGGGATGTCACCTTTTGAAGCATTGTATGGCAGGAGATGTAGGTCTACATTTGGGTCGTTTGAAGTAGGAGAATTTGCCATCCTTGGCCCGGAGATCATACATGAGGCTATAGAAAAGGTGAGGATGATCAAGGATCGGTTGGATACTGCTTACAGTCATCAAAAATCCTATGCTGATATCAGAAAGAGAGCTCTTGAATTCGAGGTAGGTGATCAAGTGTACTTGAAGATATCACCCATGAAAGGGGTGATGAGGTTTGGTAAGAAATGGAAGTTGAGTCCGAGGTATATAAGTCCTTATGAGATCTTACAACGAGAAGGAAATGTTGCCTACAAAATGAAGTTACCACAAGACTTGGCTTCTGTTCATCCAGTGTTTCACGTTTCGATGCTTAAGAAGTGTCTAGGCGATCCAGCATCCATCGTGCCTGTTGAGGGGTTAGGAGTTGATGAGACCCTTTCTTATGAAGAGGTTCCAGTTGAAATTTTAGATCACCAAGTGAAGCGTCTGAGGAACAAAGAGGTTGCCACCTTGAAGGTATTATGGAGGAACCACCTTGTTGAGGGAGCAACATGGGAGGCCGTGGCCGATATGAGATCCCGTTACCCTCATTTGTTCAGTTCTTGAGGTTAGATATACTCTTCCTAAGTCTGTTTTTTTTAAGAAACTCTAAGTTTTAGTCCATTAGTCGGTTTTGGTGTTTTAAATCCGAAATCATGTGTTTTATACTTGCACTATATGAGCTAAAATGAGTTCATGCTTACATTCATGTTGCTGTTTTTGTATAGCGTTAGCATGATTTTTTTGTTGCATGAGTTTTGATGTGCATTAAGTTTAAGTGTGATTCAGAAGGAAGTTCCTCAATCTCAGATATGAAGCTTCAAATAAGCTTTGAGTAATATGCATCATCCAGAATAAGTGTGAATCAGATATTCACAAAGAGTAAATTTTCAAGTATGTTGTTATGCCTTTCAAAATTACCCTCTTTGATTTAAAATGATGTGTAGTGTGATTCGGGGACGAATGTTCCTAAGGGTGGGATAATGTAACATTCCAAAAAATGTACTTGTCTAGTGAAGGGTCTATTAGGTTGCAAGGATACGTATTGGGGTACATAGGCATCCCAAATGCCCAATATTGAGTAATATTGGGCATATTAGAAACAATTGGCTTAAAAGGTGTTAGCCAATTTTCTATGTATTAACAAGCTTGTTTAAGAAATGTACCTGCAATGAAGACCCTAGGCTAAAATGCTTATTCCTTATCTCACAAATTGGGTACGAGGAATCCATGTGTCAAGCCTAGGCACCATATCACATGACCAATTAAAATGATCATGTAATTAAGCAGTGCCCAAGAACATAGTGAGGGTCCTTGGACAAAGAGTAAACTTTCCAAATGCAACAATAGAAGTGCATGGTTGGTAAAGTGGGCAGCAACACATGTGCAAGCACATGTGTAACCGGCCTAGAGGGGTACCACACGACAATCCCAACAAATTCGGTTACGGCGGTTAGGGGCAGGCGCGCGAACGGGTCCACCCATGTGGGGCCTAACTTCCTAACCAACTCTAGAATCTAAATAACTTAACTAACTAGCTAAATAACCTAGGACAAACAAAAATGAACTAGATAGTGTGCCCGTAATCCTAAGTCCTAATCGGGTGACAATAACCGATTAACTAATTAAAGAAACATCCTAGTACCGAACCTAGGATGGTCCAAAAGGGTTGGTTATGGTCCTAATGACTTAGGGGTACTTTAGTAATTATCCTAGGTCCCTTAATTAATTAAATTAGCAACTTAATTAATTAATGAAAATTCAAAATCTTGGCCGAGACCCTTAGCCAATTTTCAGATTTGACTAAGTCAAATGCTCTCCTATGTCTAGTCAATTTAGGAGGGGCGTTTTAGTAATTAGTTAATTTATTTATTTAATTAAGTTAATTAATCTAAGTTGAACTAGTCCATATCAGTTCCTAAGACTTAGACTCATGATTATTCAGTAAGAAACGCACGACTCAAGGCAGTAAGCAAACGTAAGAAAGATAGAAGTTCTCTTAGGTTATTTCAAGGCATCCTTCAAGGTTTTCGTGCAAGGTGATCTTCGTAGATTCAATTCTACATTAAGGTATGGTTTTTCTCTCTTGGATTCCTTTACCCAAGAGGCTTTTCAAAGGTTTTTGAATTCATGAATATCGAAACTAGGGTTGTTCCCAATGGCATTGTTGAACGTCCATCTCCCTAATTATCCTTGTTTTCGATTTTAAGAGTATTTATTATGCAATCTCGAACATGTTGGTGGTATGTGGTGATAACTGATCATTATGTGTAGGTTTCTTGATCTGTTAATCTCGAATGAGACTTATGATTAGATTCGTATAATTAGAGTATTATTTACATGAGATAAACAATGTTGTAATGCCTAATTGTGTTCGACAAGCTGAAGTTGTTATGATTCGTTCATGATGTTTAGTTCACTGTTAAATGTCGACTTGCTTAGAATGATGAGATCACTATAGTATATTAATGAAGTTAATTGAATTGGATAGTGATAATGATATGACAATTGTTTAAGTGAAAGCTTGGTTTATGCCAATAAATTGGCCAGCAATATGTTGTCCAAAATGTTCAATAGAATTGGCATACTATGTTATTTCCAAAATATGATATAGAATTGGTTAATGACTAAGTTAAACCAAATTAAGCATGACCAATGTAACTAAATGAATTTATAACCAAGGGTATGCCAATTATTTGGACAAGTCCTAACATACCCTATCAAAATGAACTATGAATATAGTAAGTACATTGAACAAAGTTTATAACGTTCATAAAGAATGGTACAAGGCCACCAAATGACTTTGAACAAGATAAGGTGAGTAATAACATAATTAAAAGCTTATGAATTATGAAAGTGACCAGAATAGGGAGTTAAAGGAAGTGAGACAAGTCTCACTTACACCTAAGACAACTATGTTAAAGATACTCACATAAGAGGATGTTAGAAAGCGTGAGACAAGTCTCATTAACACAAAGATGATAGTGTAAGGTTAAGTTCACATTCATCAAGTAAAGAAAGGGGTGACAAGTCATCCATTGAGCTAAGTATACCTCATATTAGAAGCAAGCTTCCATAATGTATGAGTCAACTCTAAAAGTTATAAAGTATAATAAATTGAGCTAAGCACCGATAGACTAGCAATGAGCTTGTGCAATCACATGTAAGGCTCATGAGATGAGACTACCACCAATGTGAATAAGAGTCTCCAACGTCTCCTAGACTTTGAACTATGTTGACCGCATAGGTTACTAGCTGGTGGATCCTCCTAAGAAAGCTAGGTAGTGTTCGGTTTCACTTTGGCCGGTGAACCACCTCTTTTCAGTGTGGGGAAGACACTGGATTTCATGTTAGCTCACATGATCTATGTCGTTATATTCTCCAGTATTCGGTCTCACCTTAGCTTGTGAACCACCTCTTTTTAGTGTGGGGAAGAAATGGATTTCATGTTAATTCGCATGATCTTAAAGCTAAAGATTTCTTTAAAGAAAGAAAGAAAGAAAGAAAGAAAGAACTAGGAAGATTGAAAGAACTTTCTAAATAAACCTAGTATGTTCAAAGTGAACATGAGGAAGAAAGAAGAAGAGAAGTAAGTTCAAAGTGAACTAAGTAAGTAAAGGGATAAGCAATCAAATCATCAGTGTTTGAAAAGAATGCAGTTTTACTGAGTCAGGGCCATAGCCAATAAAGATTGGCTTATAATGACTTCTTATATTATGCAAATGATCAAATAATAGGCATAACCAATAAAGATTGGCTTAATAAGATTTCATGCCCAATTGTAGGTAAATCATTTCCTTAGTCCCTTGGATTATTTACTTGGTTAGTTTTAGGTATGGGACTAAAATGAATCATTGCACTCGTAAGTAAAACATAGGAACAAAGGAGATCATTGAACTAGACAACAATAAGAAGAAAAGACTGAAAAATAATCTAAGTTTGGATATAACGAATTAAACAAGTCTAGTGATTTCACTTTCCAAAAACAACATGTTGTTATAGGAAGAGCTTTCCTTGTTCATGCATAGTCCTTACGTGTGTATGTGCATACACCCATAATTAGTACAAGTGTGTACTAACCCTATACTATTACTATTTTTATAGGCGCAGGTCAGAGAGAAGATTGAAAACTCATTGAAGCGGTTTGGATTAGCGATCTCTAGACTTTGGTAGGTCCTCTTGAGTTCGAGGATGCTACGTTTATTAGTCTAGCTTAGTACATTAGACATAGCTAGTGAATGTTGTCCCTAGCGTTTCATTTCAGACATTTTATTCTAAGCTTTGTATTAAGGTCTTTTGGCAAACTATTACGATGTATTGATTCTTTCATTTGAATTGTTTAATAATTATAGATGGTGATTTAGTTTGAGCTTATTAGAATATCACTCTATACAGTAGTTATATGAAGTCTAAGTATACTTCATTAAGTTTTAAAAAGTTTTAAATTTTCCGCAAATTTAAATGTATGATTGTGATGAAAGCTAAGAAGAGGCTTGTCTACGATCTTTGAGAGGTTAACGATGCCGGTATCATCTGGGGTCTAGATTCCGGGTGTGACAGGAGGCTCACCAACAAACTCTGAATGCTCAAGACGGATCAATGGGGCGCTGGATAATGATCCTGGTTACCTGCGTCTTCATCATAATATGATGCAGACCAACAGGCATCAGTACATACAATCATAGGCTTGAAAGAGATTATGAAAGTAACACTTACCTTAGCTCTTATAAAATTATGAATTACTCAACTCAACATAAAGTAGTTAAAACACAATCGATATATATATAAAGCTTTATAAAACAACTGAGAACAATCTTTGTTCGGTAAAGACAAAACAATGACAATATGACTTTACTTGTATAAAAAGTAATTTAAGTTCTGTGGGAGATTCTCTAACCGACAACCATCACTATGTGATGGTATAACATGTTACCTCACGTAGCCAAAGACCATCATATACCTTGCCATCGGTCTAGAACCTGAACTACTAAGTGGATCCACTAGTTTATGCTAAAAAGACTAAGAAATAATCTAAAAATTATGACAATTTTGCTGCCCATGATGGCTACATGGTTCATGAAGGCTTTGGTTAGTATGAACCTGCATCCCCATATCGGTACTCAATACTACTCCAAAAATATACTTAGCTCATGTGTTTTTTAAACAATATCTTCTTTGTCTAAGATAATTGCACAAACTTGACTTAAAAAGCTCTATTGAAATCATAGTTTCTTCTCTACTGAAAATCTAGCTCAATGGCTCTTTTGGAAATCTCAATTATTTTTTAAATGTTAAAACATTACAAAGTTTTAGGGAATATTTTGTTCCTTTATAATTTTTTGAGAAATGAACTGAACTTTTTACTTTTTACTTAACGTGAAACTTCTTAAAATTAACGTTAAAATATTGTTAAAGACTCTTGAGAACCTGATAAAATTTACATTAAATTACTTCTTAACTTATCGATTAGACTCTTAACTTCTCTTGACTTTGGTCTTAACTTTTGTTGAATTGGATTATGGATTAAAGGATATGATTTGTTTTGGATGATTTTTACGTGTTTAGAAATCATTTGGAGTAGTTAGAATCAATGGGAAGTGTGAATACACTTTAAAAGGAATTAAACGGATTGAATAACGCAAATTGGGTGAAAAAAGTTGATCCAGACATATCCGGGGCGCGCTTCGCCCGACTTAGAGTTCAAAGGCCCCATTAGGGCGGACTGCATGCGCGCCGCCCCAGTCCCTCTGGTGCAGAAGGGGCGCTGTGCCAGACTTCCGCAGGTGACACACCCGGAAATTCTATGACTTATAATAGAGCCATATATGTTTAGTAATGATGGTTTTAGACCAAAATAAGTATAAATAATTTGGTTTAAAGTATTGGGGCCATAGCATTAAGGAAAAGCCTTAACGTCCGAAAACTAGCGAAATTTAACTAGTTGACGTCTTTAGGTTTGGTGAAGATTTCGGAGGGCCATATTAAGTCTAAAACTTTTAAAATGACTTTAAATAGGTTAAAACTAGTATATAGGGTGAAAACTATCATGTACGACCCCCCAAGGATCACCCTGAAGGGTCCTAAGGGACCCCACATTGGACCAAGCAAGCTGCAAAGAGGCAGCAACTTTTGTTCTTGGAGGGAACAAGTCTGCGTCTCAGACTTGGTTCACCCATGGTCAAAAGTGAAGCTCGCATTGCGGGAAGGTCGCGGACTACACTGTCTCGAAAAATATTTTTTGGAAATCTTTCCGGAACAGCTCTGCGACGATGACTTTTTCCCCGACGAAAATTCTAAAAATAGAATTCGAGTTTGAATTCATTAAATAGTCAATCTAAGTGAGGGGTTTTTGGGTATTTTAGGGGAGGGTTATATATTTATTTTCCTTCAGTTCTACCTCACAATAACTCACTCAAATTAAAACCCCAAAACAAATCCCAAGAGCTTTCCCTTCTCTCTACATTCTCTCTCTACTCATCCCCCATTGAAGATGCTTTGAAGGTTGAAGAAGAAGACCAAATCCCTCAAATTTTCGTGGCTTTCTCATCTATAAGGTATGTCTTCTTTCACTCTTGGGATTCCTTTCCCCAAGAGTTCCTCCAATAGATGATTTCTAAATTCCCCAAAAATAGGTTTTCTTCTACACATGGGTCTTCTTTGAAAATCAAATTTATGAATTAATTGTAGTTATTTATGATGAATTAATGTTTTTAAAGTATTTATTGATGGTTAATTGATGATTTCCTATGATATTTCCCTAGACACATGTTCTTTCCCCAATTTGATGAAAACCTTGATTGATATGGTGAATTATGAATATTATGAATATGTAGGTTGACTACATTGTTGTTAATTATGTAATTGTTTGTTGAATTTACCTTTTCTATGCAATTGTTTACGTATTCTTAGTAATGGAAGTATGAAAGTTCTTTGAAGGCAATGAGGTATGTTGATTGGTTCTTCTTGGATTTAATTATGAATTACGAGTGACTTAGGTAGTAATGCTTCTAAGTCTAATGTGTGGTTGTGAGTGCTAAGTATTCCTCATCCCTAACCCTAAGATATTGAATTACACAAGAGCTATGTATGCATGTTATGATACGATTATTGTATGATTGAAAGTAGTTCTTAACAATACAATAAAGTGTTAAGTGAAAGGTTTACTAACTTACAAAGTGGTGTCTAAAGTGAAAAGATTGTTCTCACTTGTGATGACTTATGATCTATATATATGATAAGATGCTTACATGGGGGTCTACAAGAGAATAATGTGATCTTGTATGATGACATGATATGATTACTAAAGGGAATAATTGCTTATCACCAAAAGGGCATGTAAATGAGATGGAGGTCTCACGTTTAGTAAGTCCGACCTCCCACATAGGTTAACTCACGTTAGTATGTACGGATACCCTAATTATGTGTTGTATTGTGATATGGAAGCCTCCACGTTAGTAAGTAAAGATTTCTAGAAATAATCTCCTTGACCCTTAATTATGTGTCAAAATAGGACTCTAGCTTAGTGGATCCACCTAGATAGATACGTATGAATGGTTACACCTTTGACAAGTGTTAACCCTCTATTTTTGGTGTGGCAATAGAACACCGGATTCCATGTAGCTCATACAGTCTCATGTCATTTATTGCACTTCTTTCCCTAACGTAAAAGTAAATTACTAAGTTAAGTATGTGAATTCTAATTAGGGTTGTCTTGAAGCCTTCTACATAGGGTAAGGGAGGGTATGGGACTTCCCTTACTCATTGCACATGTAGGGGTCCTAAGGGATGTTTCTAATAGTGTTCTTTTTTTGATTATGACTATTATTATGATTATGTTGAAAAGGTATGAGCAGTATTTGTGTATTTAATCTTATTATGATGAATTATGAGAATATGTTGTAAGTATGAAGTGGGTTGATTAATGTGATATTTAGCCTTGGATAGGATTATGGGGTTCTATCTTTGGCATTGCACAAGTATTACTTGGGTGATCTATGTGTTGGGTTACTATAATGTTGAATTGACTTGTTATGTTTCTTATATTTGCATGTTGAGTTAAATTGATAGAAATCATGATTTTAACTAAATTGTCCTTTTCTCATGCATTGACGATTTTGTGCATAGGAGTCATACTTAATACATGTGGTTTGTACTGACCCATATTTTCTCCCATTTCCCCAAACATTTTAGGTTCGGGCCATTGAGCAGATTTGTGGTTATTGAAGAAGAAGCCTTGGCTCTTTCCTAAGTCAATTGGTGAGTCCTCATGAGTTCCGAGGATAGAGACACTCATCAAGCCTTATTATTTTTGTCTATGTTTGAGACACTTATTCCATTCTCATGTTGAGAGTTCATTGTAGCCTATATGGCATATTGTAATATACTAAGAGTTATAACCAAACTATTGTGATTCCTTTTATAGATTGTTTAATTTGAGACAAAATATTATACTAAATTCCTATATGTTTTATGTTGTTTATGTGAGAAGCCTATGTATGCTTCTTATGTAGAGGTCTATGTAAACCTCCTTGTGTTATAAGCAAAAGTTTTAATTTTTCCGCATTTTCGACATATGATATGTTATGACGAATGCAAACAGGCTTGTCTTAGTCCTCTTCGAGGACGACGACGGTGGTTACACCAAAGGGGTACTTTTGGTCGTAACAAACTTTGTATCAGAGCATGAGGTTGAATAATCTTAGGATTGATGTCTCACTAAACCACGTCTACGTAGGGTTTCATTCATAATTTTGAAGCGCTCCACACTTATAAATGAGAGACTATATGATGCTTAGGAACTTCCACTCTCTAGTTATTCCTTAGTCGTGCCTAAGAGTCTTAACTCTATGTAGTCCTTTTCTTCTAATCCTTTTATTGTGCTATAGGCAATGAATACAAGGAGTAACAATGCTCGAAGGGCCGGAGAGGACAATTTGAATGAGGTTGTTTCCTTTTAAGCTCTTCAAAACCCTCATGTTCCTACTGAAGAAGGGGCTATATCTAATGTTGATATAAGGTGGCCATTCATATCTTGACTCAAGTGTTGGCTACCCAAGTTGCTAGAGATGCAAGGGTGTAGGTGAACCCCAATGCTAACACTACCTCTTAAAGGAGTAAGGATTTCAAAAGGATGAATCCCCCTACTTTCTATGGTTCTAAGGTGGAGGAGGACCCACAATGGTTCATTGATGAAATGTTCAAGGTTCTTGATGTTATGTGTGTTTCTTCTCAAGAAAAGGCGGAACTAGCCGCCTACCAACTCAAAGATGTAGCTTAAGTGTGGTATGGGCAATGGAAGGATGAGAGGTCGATTACAGAAGGTCGGATTACTTGGGGAGCTTTCAAAATGGCTTTCGTTGATAGTTTCTTTCCCTTGGAACTAAGGGAGAGGAAAATGCAAGAATTCATCAACATTTGTCAAAGAGGTATGAGCGTGAAGGAGTATAGTCTCAAGTTCACTCAACTATCAAAGTATGGTCCTACTATGGTTGCGAATTCTAGGGCCAAGATGAACAAATTTGTCATGGTAAATCTGATCTCGTGGTTAATGAATGAAGGTCGGCAATGTTGATTCCTAGCATGGACATGTCTCGTCTCATGGTTCATGCCGAACAAATTGAGGAGCAAAAGCTTAAGAAAGTTGGTAGGGAGTTGAAGAAGGTGAGAACCGAAAAGGGGAATTATTCTAAGAATAGGTTTGAGGTTCAGGACAAACCAATGTTCAAAAGAAGATTTTGCCAACCAAGGCCCTCCTAATGCTCCAAGGGTAAAAAAGGGTAATATGCCTACTCCCAAGCCAGAAGAGGGGAAAGGTGGAAGATCTTACGTTTAGAAGCCTCTTTGTGCAAAATGTGATAAGAGACATGATGGTAAGTGCCTAGTTGGCACGGGTAATTGCTATGGTTGTGGAAAGAGTGGTCGCATGAAGAGAGATTGCCCTATGATGAAGTCTCAAGGAAGGGAAAATTCTCAAGCTCAAGCAAGTGCCCCAAATCCGAATGCTCCTAAGAAGAATCAATTTTATGCTCTCCAATACCAATGTGATCAAGAGAGCTTACCGAACGTGGTCACCGGTATGTTAAGATTATTTTCCTTTGATGTATATGATGTGTTGGATCCGGGAGCTACATTGTCATTCGTGACCCCTCTTGTAGCCATGAAATTTGAAATATTACCCGACATATTAGACGAACCTTTTTCAGTTTCTACCCCGGTGGGTGATTCGGTGGTGGTTAATATAGTATATAAATGTTGTCCTATTTCCTTGCCCAATAGAGTTATATTAGTTGACTTGATAGAAATTGATATGCTATATTTTGATGTTATATTTGGTATGGATAGGTTGAATGTTTGCTTTGCCGTTATTTATTGTAGGACAAGGATAGTGAAATTTCAATTCCCAAATGAACCCATTTTTGAGTGGATGGGAGGAAACTCAAATCCTTGGGGTAAGATAATCTCATGTCTAAAAGCTTGCAAATTAATTGCAAATGGTTGTCTCTACCACATAGTAACAGTTAGGAATCTTGAATCCGAGGTCCCTCCTATAGAGTCGGTACCCATAGTGAGGGAATTTCCGGAGGTCTTTCCCGATGACCTTCCCGGAATTCCTCCCAAACGGGAGATTGACTTTGGCATAGACTTATTGCCGGATACACAACCTATTTCAATTCCTCCTTATCAGATGGCCCCGGCAGATTTGAGGGAGCTTAATGCTCAACTGAAAGATTTGTTTGATAAGGGTTTTATTCAACCGAGCATATTTCCATGGGGTGCTCCGATATTGTTTTTAAAGAAGAAGGATGAGTCATTGAAAATGTTCATCGACTATCGTCAATTAAACAAAGTCACTATAATGAAAAAGTACCCGCTCCCTAAGGTTGATGACTTGTTTGATCAACTCCAAGGAGCGAGCTATTTTTCAAAGATTTACTTAAGGTCGGGTTATCATCAACTTAGAGTGAGGGAGGTTGATATTCCAAAAACGGCATTCCGAACAAGATATGGTCACATTGAATTCCTAGTGATGTCGTTTGGTCTAAAAAATGCCCCGGCGGCATTCATGGACCTTATGAATCGAGTTTTTAGATAGTATCTTGACTTGTTGTGATTGTCTTTATTGATGACATTTTGATATACTCTAGGAGTGAATATGATCATATGAGACACTTGAGAATAGTTTAGCAAGTTCTCAAGGATAACCAACTTTTTGCTAAGATTAACAAGTGTGAGTTTTGGTTGAGATCAGTTGCCTTTCTTTGTCACATTTTCTCTAGTTAAGGGGTAGAGGTTGACCCAAGGAAGACGGAAGTGGTCAAAAGTTGGCCTAGACTGTTGAGTCCTACCGACATCCGAAGTTTTCTAGGGTTGGCCGATTACTATATATGGTTTGTTGAGGGATTCACGTTTATCGCATCTCCATTAACGGCCTTAACCCAAAAGAAGTCAGAATTTGAGTGGTCAGAATCATGTGAAAAGAGTTTCCAATAATTGAAATATAGACACACCTCCGCTCCGGTATTGAATTTACCAAAGGGTACCGAAGGGTTTGTGGTTTATTGTGATTACTCCCGAGTGGGTCTAGCATATGTGCTCATGAAATATGGGAAATTCATAGCATATGCTCTAGACAACTCAAGCCACATGATAAGAATTATCGAACTAATGACCTTTAGCTTGCTTCTGTGGTATTTGCATTGAAAATTTGGAGATATTATCTCTATGGGGTAAATGCTGATGTATTCACCGATCACAAAAGTTTACAATATATGTTTATCCAAAAAATTTGAACCCATGTCAGAGAAGATGGTTATAACTTTCAAAGGAGTATGACATGAGTGTCCTTTACCATCTCGGATAAGCTAATGTTGTAGAGGATTCCTTGAGTAGAGTGTCCATGGTTAGTGTGACTCATGTGGTTGATAATAAGAAAGAGTTAGTAAAAGAGGTTCATAGGTTGGCTCGTTTAGGTATCAGACTAGAAGACTCTCCAAAGGGTGGTTTCGTGGTTCGCCACAACCCTGAGTCATCTTTAGTGGTTGGGGTGAAATCTAAGCAACACCTTGATCTTCTATTGATGGAGTTGAAGGAAACGGTCCTTAGTAAGTCTAATGAGTCTTTCTCTCAAGGGGAAGATGGGGTTCTTAGGCACCAAGGAAGATTGTGTGTACCGAATGTGGATGGGTTGAGGGAATTGATCATGGAAGAGGCTCATGGCTCCTGGTATTCCATTCACACGGGTGCCACAAAGATGTATCACTATTTACGAGAAACTTATTCGTGGAATGGTATGAAAAAGTACAGAGCGGATTTTGTTGTTAAGTGTGCGAATTTCCTACAAGTAAAAGTGAAGAACCAAAGGCCAGGTGGCTTGACTCAAAATACAGATGTTCCTACAAGGAAGTGAGAGGATATTAACATGGACTTTGAAGTAGGGTTGTCTCGTACTAGAAGACAACATGACTCGATATGGTTTATTGTTGATAGGCTAACCAATTCCACACTTTTCCTTCACATCAAAGTGCCATATGCAGCGAAAGATTATGCCAAATTATACATCAAAGAGATAGTGAAATTACATTGAGTCCTTTGTACATCATTTTGGATAGAGGCAATCAATTTACCTCTCTTTTTTGGAAAGCTTTCCAAGGTTGGGATTGGTAAAAAGGTGAAGCTTATTACCGCTTTTCATCCCAAGACGGATGGTCAAGCAGAATGCACTATTCAAATTCTTGAGGATATGTTGAGGTCATGTGTCATAGACTTCAAGGGTAATTCGGATGACCACCTACCCTTGATAGAGTTATCCTACAATAATAGCTACCACTTAACTATCTCTATGGCACCCTTTGAGGGACTCTATGGAAGGAGGTGTTGATCCCCGATTAGATGGTATGAGGTAGGTGAGTTTGCTCTACTTGGTCTCGACTCGGTCTATGAAGCCCTCAAAAAGGTTCTAGTTATAAGAGATAGAATAAAACAAGCTCAAAGTTGGCAAAAATCTTATGTCGACAATAGAAAGAGGGGCCTTGAATTCGAAGTAGGAGATTGGGTCTATTTAAAAATTTCACCCATGAAAGGGCTTATGATGTTTGGAAAGAAGAAGAAGATTAGTCCTCGTTATGTGGGCCCTTATGAAATTTTAAAGCGAGTTTGGAGTGTTGCCTATGAGTTGAGGTTGCCAAATGAGTTGGCCATGATTCATCCAGTATTCCATGTTTCCATGCTCAAGAAGTCTATAGGGGACACAATTTTCATTCTTCCTCTAGAAGGTTTAGGGGTAAACGATGATCTTTCTTATAAAGAGGTCCCGGTTGAGATGTTGGATCGTCAAGTTAAGAGATTGAGGAATAAGGGGGTCGCCTCCGTAAAAGTTCTATGGAGGAACCACCTTGTTGAGGGAGCAACATGGGAGGTCGAGGCAGACATGAAGTCCCGCTATCCTCATCTTTTTCCCCTTACTCCTAGCCAAGATTGAGTTTAGTAGTTCCCTGTATGACTATTATGAATAATATTGATCTTATAATGTTTTTCTAAATATATGTGCATATTATGTAGAAATCATGCCTAAACTGAGTTCTTTTCTGTCCATGAAATATGTTTATTATGTTGGCTTTCACTTAAGTGTGTTGTGTGCTATAAGTACTCATGAAAGATTATAATGAGAAAATTTGATATTCTTTTTAAAAGGAATCAACATGTCAACTTTTAATGTTCATGTTGAGCTCATATTGAAATGGAGAAGGTAGTACCTCCTTATGTGATATGAAAAGTTGTAATTTTGTTATGATATGTGTGTATTAAGTACCTATTTGTTTATGTTATGTTATGTGTTGAAAGGAGTTAAGATTTCATCCTATGAGATGTAACTCATTATGCTATTGTTGGTTGGTTGGCTTCTAGTCTTGAGTCTTATTTTCCAATAAAAGGTTAAGAGTGTCATTCGGGGACGAATGTTCCTAAGGGGGAGTTTTGACAAACCCGTAAATTCTATGACTTATACTAGAGCCATATATGTTGAGTAATGATGTTTTTAGACCTAAATAAGTATAAATAACTTGGTTGGAAAGTATTTGAGCCATAGCATTAAAGAAAAGTCTTAACGTCCGGAAACTAGCGAAATTTAACTAGTTGATTTCTCTAGGTTTGGTGAAGGTTTCAGAGGGTCATATGAAGTCCAAAACTTTTTTAATGACTTTAAATAGGTAAAAGCTAGTATATATGGTGAATAAGTTTAGGTCCGACCCCCCAAGGATCGCCCCAGGGGTCTACGAAGGGACCCCACATTGGACCAAGCAAGCATCCAAGAGGCAGCAACTTTTGTTATCGGAGGGAACAAGTCCGCGTAGCGGACTTGGTTCACCGAAGGTCAAAAGTGGAGTTTGCTTCTCGGGCAGGTCATGGACTCCACTGTCTCGAAAGATATTTTTTTGGATATATTGCGGGAAAAGCTCCGCGATGCGGACTTGTTCCCTGACGAAAAATTTGAAAATAGAATTCGAGTTTGACTTCATTAAATGCTTAATCTAAGTGAGGGCTATTTTGGGTATTTTAGGGGAGGGTTATATATTGATTTTCATTCAGTTTTACCTCACAATTACTCACTCAAATCAAAAACCCAAAACAAATCTCAAAAGCTCTCCCTTCTCTCTACATTCTCTCTACTCATCCCCAATTGAAGAAGCTTTGAAGCTTTAAGAAAAAGACCTAATCCCTCAAGTTTTTACTCAATTTCGTGGCTTTCTCATCTATAAGGTATTGTTTCTTTCACTCTTGGGATTCCTTTC
>JABWTJ010000209.1:1379238-1427534 GCA_016801875.1 Solanum sitiens
AGCTTGCATGCCCTTGTTGCCATAAAGACACACAATCAATTTCCTTGCGCAATAAGTTGTGTTATATGGGTCATCGTCGCTTCCTTCCTATGAACCATCCATGGCGTAAAAATAGGGTGTTATTTGATGAAAAAGTTGAAATGGGGGTTGCACCTACCCCTTTAACAGGTGATGAAGCACTTATGCAGATACAAGAGTTAGGTAATGTGAGTTTTGGTAAAGGAAAAAAGCGAAAGCGTAATGTTTCTAACAATGCTTATAATTGGAGGAAGAAAAGTATCTTTTTTCAATTGCCTTATTGGAAGGGTCTTAAGACATAACCTTGATGCACATAGAAAGAAATATCTCCGACAATATTTTATCGACTGTGATGAGTATAGTTAGAAAGACAAAGGACACATTGAAAAGTCGATATGACTTGGTGGACCTTGGAATTAGGCAAGGATTGCATCCAATTGAGAATGGGGATAATATTTTACTGTCGGCTGCTTGTTATGCATTGTCTTCTCAAGAGAAGCTGAAGTTATGTGAATTCTTCACTAATTTAAAGGTTCCAGATGCCTTTTCATCAAAGATTTCAAGGTGTGTGAACGTACTTGAGAAAAAGATACATGGATTAAAGTGTCATGATCATCATGTATTATTGCAAGACATTTTACCAATAGTCATACGTGGTTTGTTGCCTAAGAAAGTGTGTGAACGAATTATAGCCTTAGAAAATTTTTTCAAGAATTTATACTATAAGTGTCTGACCATTGAAGCTCTTGATATCCTAGAGGCTGAAATTCCTATCATATTAAACTTCAAATGGTTTTTTCCCCGGCATTTTTTGATGTCATGATTCATTTGCCAATACACTTGGCAAGAGAGGTAAAACTTGGTGGACCAGTTCAATATCGAGATATGTACCCTATTGAGAGGTAACATATAATTTTTAATTTGAATGCCAAGGTATTTAAAATGTCATATTATATAATCATATTAATAATATATATATATATATATATATATATATATATATATATATATATATATATATATATATATATATATATAGTTATAGTTATTTGCGAACACTTAAGTCAGATGTTCGCAACCCACGTTGTCCAGAAGGCGCAATTGCTCAAGGTCATATGGCAAGGGAAAACCTTACTTTTGGCTCAATATATCTAAAAAATATCTCAACCAAGTTCAATAAACCAACAAGAAATGATGATGGATTTGAATCAAATGGTGAGATGTCAATCTTTAAAACAAGTGGGCAAATAAAAGGGGCTTCAGATGGAATCAGACTACCTCATGCTGAGTTCAACCAAGCATGTATGTATGTTCTGCAAAATTGTGAAGAGGTTTCACCATTCATGGAGTAAGTCTTTTTTAGTTCAAATATAATTTCATAATGAGTTAATTTAATTAATCTTAAGTAACACAAAATACAGGAAATACATGAGAGAAATAGAAATACAAGGTGCAACGACACCTCAAGGGATACATAATGACAATTTTAATGAGTGGTTTCGTGTACGTGTAAGTGTTTACTTCAAAAATGCTTTACTATTAGTGTTGAAATCTCATTATGAACAAGTGTTATTGATTTTTGTAGATATTTGCTGCACAAGGATGCGCAACTGATGAACTCATAAGCTTAGTTGTCGGTCCTGAACCATTGATGCATCGATATTCCATATTTATGGTGAATGGATTTAGGTTTCAAACAAAAGAGCTTGTGAGAAAAACGCAGAACAGTGGAGTTCTTGTGAGAGGAGATGATGCAGACTCTAATAAGGAGTATTATGGTGTATTGGAGGACATTTATGAGTTCCGTTATGTGGGGAATCGAAAAGTTTATCTATTTAAGTGTCATTGGTGGGATGTGGCTCGCCTAGAAAGAGGATATAA
The DNA here is from genome assembly GCA_016801875.1 of Solanum sitiens. Lineage (NCBI taxonomy): Eukaryota > Viridiplantae > Streptophyta > Magnoliopsida > Solanales > Solanaceae > Solanum > Solanum sitiens. Next base: position 1,381,138 of record JABWTJ010000209.1, read on the forward strand.
GATTGACCAATATGGTTTTACAAGTGTAAATACTCATTGTGCTTTGAATACAGATGAGCCATTTGTGTTGGCATCTCAGTCTGAACAAGTCTTCTACTTGAATAACACGATAGATAAAGATTGACTTGTTGTTGTAAAGAAAAATCCCCGAGACCTTTTTAATATGCCTGATGTTGAAGAAGAAGAATTAATAAATGAAAAATTTTATCAACAAGAGGAAGTGGAATGTAATATTTTGCATACCAATGATCATGAAACTGATATTGAGGTGTCTTTACGTAAAGATGATATTGAACCAGAAACTGTTTTGCGTACTAATGATCAAGAAAATGAGGAAGATGATTTTATAAATGAACATCATACAGATGTATCAGAGGATGAAGAAAGTGAAGAAGAGTCACTTGCTGATAATGATGGAGAGGACATTGATACATCCTTATGAAGATTGAGAAACAAAGACGATTTATATAGATGTCTACATGATTTTTGATATTTCTTTGTATTTTGTTCTTTTGAGACTGGGATGAAATTAATGTATAATGTTTTTGGCTTTAGCTTTATAAATAGATCTTTGTTTTTAATAGATTCAGTGAGTTATATTTTATTTGGTTGATAGACATATTCTTAATCATTTTTAATTTCTTCTTTCTGAAACTTTTGATTTTTATTTGATGTTGCGGTAAATGAAAGAAACTGGACGAGGTAAAATTGAAAGAGGCGGTTTAAAAGGTGGATGTGGCAGTTCTCGAGGACATGAAAGTTTTGGAACTACGTCTCAGCCACAACTACAACCAATAAGAGTTACAGAAATATCATTAGAGACAGAACAATCTTCTAATCCAAATCAAGGACCTGTACAGACAGGCCAAATATCAAGTCTCCCTCTCCCAAGAACATCTCTAGAGACACAATCATCAAGAAATCTTGAAGAAAGCACACTCCCCTCTCCAGAGGTTGAAACTGGAACAGGTTAGTTTAAATTCCTTCAGAGTAGGAAACGAATGACTAGTAAATTTATATTATTTGTATTCACTATTTATCTAAAATTGTGTAGTACTATTAGTAATGGAGTGAACTATTTGATATTATGTTCTTTGAGATTTTATTTGCTTTGCAGTTTCTCGCGTCAATAGAAAGAGAGGAAGAGGAAAATATAACTCTAAAACTGTTGATATTAAAACCAAGTATGCAGGAAAAATTAAAGTAATTATTCCAGATGACATTGATAGAGCTGTGGGTTCTGGGGCTAGAAATATTGTTAATTACTCTGGCTTGATTATGAGGAGCAGTATCTCATTTCGAAATGGAAATTGGCAAAACATTATTTTAAAACATGGAGAAGCAATGTGGTATAAGGTCAAGGTATTAAATCACTTTTAATTTTTGTATTGCCATTAGATTACTTGTTTTTATCAAATTTAGTATTACAATGTGTTTAGGACAAATTTGAAGTTTGCGATGGACTGAAAAAGCATAAGTTACAAGGCTTTGTGATAAGCACTATGCAAAGACTCTTTAGAGCTTGGAAAACTCGATTGCATAACTGTTACTCTGCCTATAGTACTGATGAAGAGAGATTGTTGCATCGTCCTGAGGATGTTGAGTTGGAGGATTGGAAATACCTAGTTAAGTATTTTGGCAGTGAAAAATTCCAGGTAACTTAATTTATAACTACAGATTTCATAATTTTACTTATGCTTAGATTGTACTCTTTTAGTAGCTGTGTAATTTGGATAAATATTTTCTGATCTCTTGACTTGGTGCAGGCTGTCAGTGAGAGAAACAAAAAAAATAGAGAGAAACAAATAACTAAGCATTCTTGTAGTACAAGATCATTTGCAGAAGTAGAGGAATCTATGGTGAAAATATATATTGTTCCTCAATTATTTCATATACGTATTTGCTACTTAAATATATTTGTTCATATATATTTTTCTTATTGAACTATATTGTAGAGAAATCCTGAATCGGGAGAAAAAGACACCCCAGATAAAGTCTGGAAGATTCAACACACACGTAAAAAGACTAATGGAGAATGTGAATGGTTGGATCCACAATCACAACACATATATGTAATTCCCTAAAATCATTGCCTTGTACAAGTTACTTCCAATATGTAAGTTATGTTTTTATGTAAATGGTTGTGTATTATTGTAGGATCAGCTCCAACAACTTGTTGTTGAACAACAATCTGAAGAGATCGAGCATCGCATGAGTATGGATGATATCTGATCTTCAGTTCTTGGTGAGAGATCAGGCTATGTTCGGGGGAAAGAATACGAAAAACAACCTCCTAAAAAGACTCAAATACAACAGGCAGACATATAGGCTAGTGTGTCTTCAGCGATAGAAAGTATGCGTCAAGAGATGCAAGCTGATATGGATCAAAAGTTGCAAGAAGAACGAGAGCAAATGACTGCTGATTTAAAAAGAAATATGGAAGAATATTTGCAAAAGAATTTGGAAGAGGAGCGTCAACACATGAAAAGCGAAGTGGACAAGATATTTCAAGAACAAATGGTTGCTATCATGACTAGAATGCAACAGGTACTTTCTCTTGCTCCTGAAAAATTCTTCTCCTTTCAATGTCAGTTCTTCTCACCTATCATCTACTTGTAATAGAATACTCCCCATCCTTTGTAAGTTGATATCTTTCTTGAATATAACATTCATGCATTTGTGCCTTGAGAGAAGTTAGTTTACACCAATACCAACTACTGTCCAATGGGGTTGTGTGTTGCCAAATAGAGATATTGACTTGTTTCACATATTGGACACTGATGTACTCGAGTTGGTCACATTATACATGATTATTCGGGTACTTTTACATCGAGTGTAATTTATTACATTTAGCGCTGAGTTGCACTTGAACTGCCTTGGAAATTCTGTGGGAGAGCTTTTCAGACTTATTGAATGGTGGATTCAGGCAATATAGACTATTACATCCGACTACATTCTTGGATAAAAGTGTGTTTGTTCTTTGATTATCCATTTGCTGGTTATTGGTGCTTTCCTAATATTGCAGCAAAAAGTGATTTTCAACTAAATGCAAAATAAATTGTGTTTGTTCTCCGTCTATTTATATGTATGTTAATTTGAATTTATATGGATAATTTGTTTTTTATAAGTTGGTAAACTTGTGTTTTATAGAAAAACCTTTTCTTTAGTGAGTTTTTGGAAGTTTTCTATCTGGTGAATGGTTACTACTTTTCTCACTTTATAATCCTATCATACTGTTCTCTGCTTGTTACTTTAGACTATCTTTTTCTTCCCAAGTATATAAATGTGTCAGATTTGTGAAACTGGATGTTTTCTTCATTATAATTTATCATGTAGAGATCTCCTCCAAAGGAAATCGAAGAGTAGAAGTGTGTTTGGTATGAAGGAGAACATTTTCATGGAAAACAAGTTGATTGTCGTTCAAAAAAGTTCATCTTTAATCTAATAAAACACTAAGGGGGTGGGGTAGGATGGTCAAGGTGTGGGAGTTTAAAGGGTGTCGGTGGTGGGAAAGGATACAATAAACATAAAATGGTTGGTGGATGGGAGTGGATATAATAAAACATAGAAAGTCACTTATAAATCTTGTTTTCCTTACTTTCATTGAGAAACTATTTCCTTCATTTTAGAAAAATTGTTCATTCTATCTATTTGTCCAAGTAAACATGAGAATTTAAGAAAAATAGATAGGTTCTACAGATATTGACTCCCCTTATACTTAAGTTTTTTTTAAAGATTTTGAAATGCCTCACTTATTAAGGGATTTGAGTTGTGGATGGATTGGTTTTTCTTTTTAAAGACTTGATGGACAAACTGCCTGATGAGTTAATTGAATAAGAATTAATCCCTGAAAAGCACTGACCTTTTTTTGCAGCAACTTTTCAAGAACATTGAACTGAATAGAGGATGGATCTTCTGTAGAAAGCACTGACGTTATTCTGTAGAAAGCACTGACGTTGTTCTGTAGAAAGCTTGTTTATCATCTTGGTGCTGCCCCACCTGCTGCTTACTTTAGTGTGCCTATCTTTATTGGATTTTCTTTTAGGAGTCAATTGATGCTTCTTAGCTTCATCTTTTTCTGTAATTGATCCATCAAAGAATGATCCTTTGTGGTTTTTGGTAATACTTCAACTAGTTTATTGTGGTATGTCCTATCACTTTTCTCCGATATGGAGAAGAGTAAACTGCATTTGAATTATGATACGACATGCCAAATTGCATTTGGTTCAGGACTGTTGTGTGGTGTGCATTAAGGACAATTAATCCTGCAAAGGAGACGAATCCTTATATGGATGAGATTTTAAATGTTTGCCTACACACAAAAATATAGTATTGAAAATGATGGTGTTGATTTTAAAGTATTGTGTTACTCTTGTTATTATGAGCATTGAATTGCGAGAATTAGAAAGTGATTGTGTTTTTCTTATTTCAGGGACAAGGTTCTTAAGCATTTGGGCACGATCAAGAACTACTTTTAAGGCGTACAATGAAAGTTTTTACTTTTTGGCCATGTATATATGGATAACTAAAGCTAGCTTGTTATTATATATATGTATAGTTGAATTTCTAGTACTGGGAGTATTTGTGAAATTTAAATCAAAAATGCTTTTGTATTAATTATGTAAAATACAATTAGATGTTTATATATATATATATATATATATATATATATACATATATATATATATATATATATATATATATATATATATATATATATATATATATATATATATATATATATATATATATATATATATATATATATATATATATATATATATATATATATATACATAAAGTTACCACTGATAATTAGTTAATTTTGTGGCGGAAAAAGTCGTTGCTAATTAATATTGTGTAGCAGCGAGATGAAAGGTGATACTAATAGTTTATAGTTTTTTTGCAACGGTAGGAGTCGCTACTGATATTAATATTTAGCAGGGAACAAGATTGCTACAAAAAGATATAAACTTTCTGTAGCAACATCTGTCGCCACTAAAAGCCTTCTTTAAGTAGCGACAAAGGTTGCTACAAAAAGATACAAACTTATAGTAGCAACTTCTGTCGCTACTAAAACAAGGATTTTAGCAGCGACAAAGGTTACTACAAAAAGATACAAACTTATAGTAGCAACTTTTGTCGCTGCTAAAAACAAGTCTTTTAGTGGCGATAGAAGTTGCTACAGAAAGTTTATATCTTTCTGTAGCAACAATTGTCGCCACTAAAAGCCTTGTTTTAGTAGCGACATAAGTTGCTACTATAAGTTTGTATCTTTTTGTAGCAACCTTTGTCGCTGCTAAAAGCCTTGTTTTAGCAGCGACATGACAAATAGTCGTGTTGTGGTTTATATTTTGTGGCGACATTTTTGAAATATTGTGGCGACTGTTGTCGCTACAAATGAGTGTTTTTTTGTGTCGACTTATTTTTATCGCCACAAATAACTTTTAGCTATGGAATTACTACCGTCGCCACAAAAAATTTTCACTGGCGACATTTGTGATTGTGGCGACTTTTCTCGCCACAATACGGCTGATTTCTTGTAGTGTTCCTTTCAAAACTTAATGAAAATATTTTTCAACTTCAAATTTTTTTACCTACCCTCACCCCAACCCCTCTCGGCCAGCCCCTCCCCCCCCCCCCAAATAAAAATTTAATGTTTATTTTTAAAATATATTTTTAATTTTAAAATTATATTTTCACCCCACCCTATCCTCGACCCTCCAGCCCCGCACCCCCACCCCCAAAATAATAATAAATTAAAGTTTGATTTATAAAAAATAATTTTAATTTTTTATTTTTAAACCCCACCTCATCCCTACCCTGACCCCCCCCCCCCCCCCCCCCCCCCCCACGTCAGCCACTACCACCCCACCCCGAATATATCCCAATTTCATGTTTTTTTTTGTTCAACCCCCCCCCCTGCCCTCCCCCCCAAATGATAATAAATTTAAAGTTTGTTTAGAGAAAATACTTTCAATTTTTTATTTTTTACCCCCCCACTCATCTCTACTACCTTGACCCCCCCACCACCCCCCACCCCGGTCAGTCCACTACCACCCCACCCCCAATATATCCAATTTCAGTGTTTATTTGTTCCACCACCCCAACCCCCACCCGCTAACCTCCCCCCCCCAAAATGATAATAAATTTAAAGTTTGTTATATAAAAAATACTTTCAAATTTTTATTTTTCACCCCTCCACCCCCGGTCAGGCCCACTACAACCCCACCCCCAATATATCCAATTTCAGGTTTTTATTTTGTTCACCCCCACCCCCACACCAACCCCGGCCAGCCCCCCCAACCCTCCCCCCAACCCACCTCCATCTCCCAAAATAAATTTTCAGTTTGTTTTAAAAAGTATTTTCAACTTTAAATTTTTATTTTTTTCTCCCTACCCCCGCCAGCCAACCCCCTACTACACCCCTACCACCCCCTCCCCCCCCCCAATAAAAATAATAATTTAAGTTTGTTTTTAAAAAATATTTTTCGACTTCAATTTTTTATTTTTTTCACCACCCATCTCGCCAGCACCCCCAACCCAAAAAAATAATTTTATTTTTAAAAAATATTTTCAACTTTAAATTTTTGTTTTTTCACCCCTACCCGTCGGCCCGCCCCGCCACACACACACACACACACACCCAAAAAAAAAGAAATATTTTGAAAAAAAATATATTTTCAATTTGAAAAAACATTTTCAATGGAAAATATTTTCCTTCGTACCAAACACACCCTAGCTATAAAATAAATTTCAAATAAAAACTGACATTAGTTCTTGAATCAGAAAATATATAAAAAATGGTCAACTTCTCAAAATTCGACTAAAGAATAATAGCCTGAAGGAAGTTTCAAGTGTCTTCGAGTCTTATTAAACTTCACCACAAGCTCTTCAAATAAGTTACAAGCTCAACAAAAGGAACACAAAATCATGTATGCATGTAAAAGTATTTACCTTGCACCAAATTCCAACTAAGATAACTTTTTCTGTTTACATATTCAAAGGCAGAGTTACTTTCTTATTTGGATTTAATATACATAAGCTCCTTGAAGATGATCTCAAATACTCCCTCTGTCCCTATTTAGTTGTCCACTTTAGAAGTGGCACACATATTAAATCACCAATGATTATCAGAGGTTAATTAAAATTTTACCCTTAACTTAAAATATTATGCAACTCCCAAGTATAATAAATGTATTTTCTGATTTCAAAAAACATGCATTACAACTTAGTAGTACTAGAAATTTTCTAGAATTAAATAAGGGCATATTAGAAAAAAAATTATTGTCCTTTTCTTGATTTGTTAAAATGGACAAGTAAATACGGACAGATATTGTAGACACGTAATTATTGACCGAATTTAAGTTTTATACCCTTTATAGAACTTAAATATTTTTTATTAATATTTTGACTTTTATCTTATTTTATTAAGTTTATTTTTAAAAGATATGAAAACTACAAAAAATGAAATCACACTTTAAGGTACATTTTTATACAAAAATAACACTCCACACACATTTAAGATGATATATATCAAGTTATAAACATACTTTTTAAAAATAAACTACTTATAGCATAATATTATCGAATTATAGCATATCAAGAAAAAATATATTAATAAAAAAAAATTATAAGTAATTATTTAAATAATAATTTATTTATTTAAATAATTACCTTTATTTTTTCAGTTACCTTTTTTAAACCAAACTCTTTACTTATTATTTATTCAGTTACCTTTTAATGTTTTAACTATTAATAACAAATTATTATTAATTAAATTTCACATTATATAGTTACCTTTTTAAAGATAAATACTAAATAATAGGGATTTTATTTTATTTTACATCCTATTTTACAGTTACCCAATAACTATCCACCCCCATCTAAACCAATACACGACAATATCCCCCTATTACACTCAATCTTCTCCCACACGCCTACACGCCCAAAACGTCATCATCTTCACCGACACGCCTAAAAAGTCATCTTCCCCAAATCCCCTGATTTTTCCCCAAATCTTCCACATTATCCCTCACATATCAGTCCATCCCCAAAATCAAACATCCATACTAAACTTGTGTATAATGTCGAAGAAAGGTTGTGAAACCCCACGTAAAAGTAGAAGATTGGTCGATGAGTCAAGATCTGAGGACTTTCATGCTCCCTCATTCAACATTTTGTCACAAACTCAAACACAAAGATCACCTGGAAAAGAGAAGTCTAGGTCAGTTGAATCGAAGATGGAAAAAAAAACAAAGAGGCAAAGGAAAGAGGGAAGAAGAGAAAACAAAAAGAAATTCAAACATCATCTGAATATGAGTCTGATTTTGCTGACGAATTAATAAATACAAAAGCAAAAAAAGCAAAAGGCATTGAAATTGAAGGTCAGAGAGACAAGCCACAAATAAACCAAAAAAAGTTGTTAAGGTTAGTAAAAAGATTTTTTAAAATTTAAATTTAAATGTTCTATTTAAGTGTGTTTAATTTTAATTTTATTTGTCAATAGTATAGTACATGAAATTTGTTGTATTATTTGTGTATGAAATAATTACTATATTTCATTATAGGAGTGTATGCAATAATGTACTAACTGTGTATACTATGTGTATGAAATGCTATTTTGTCTATTACAATATCAGTGTATGAATAATGTATTAATGTTGTATGTCGTATATTTTTTACTATTATTATAAGTATTAAAACTAAATATTTTTATGCTTTGATTTTGATGTATGAATTAATGTATTGATACTGCTTGAGTAGTAGTTTATAGTTTAAAAGTCATAAATTATTATTTTTTTAAAAATCAAACATGTATTAATATTGTATGCATTGTGTATGAACTGAAGTACAATTTTTATATGCTTTCTGTATGAGTTGAATTGAATGTCCATTCAACATAGCAGTGTATATATGATTGTATATGACATTATATAGTATGATAAACGTATTAATTTAATTTTACCAATTTTTTAGGAGAAGAAGACACAAACACATTTGTCTTTATGTATTAACATGAATGTGTTTGCAGATTTGTTGACCTTCCTAGGTCAAGACAAGTTTCAACAATTCTTACAAGAAACACCATTTAGATTTTTTTATAATTTGCATAACATAAAAATCCAATGTCAGTTGTTACGACATATATTTCTTCTTGAAATTGAAAATGATAGGGATGACATGTTTGTTATAAATGTAAATGGTACAGAGTTACATTTTGGATTAAAAGAGTTTATTGCTGTAACCGGTCTGAAATGTGGATCAATTTCTGATTTTGTATCTGATCCAGCTGTTCCAAACAGACTTATTGCTGAAAATTTCGAGGATTATGATAAAGTACCCAAGTCAAATTTTTATCATAAGTTTAAATTGGAAAACTTTTGGGAAGAAGATGACCGTTTAAAAATCGGAATCTTGTATTTTATTTCTTCTTTTCTGACTGCATCAGACCCTTCAAAAACAACAATTTCAAAATTGTATTTTGATTTAGTTGAGTCTGGACAGTATGCCACATTTCCTTGGGCGAATGAGTGTTTTAATTTAACACTCAAAGCATGCAGTCAAAAATTGAAAAAAAATCCTTCGTCATTTAAATTCAGTCAGTTCCACATAGCATTACAGATATGGTTTTACGAGTGTTGTCATCCATTTGACAACACAATTGCTATACATGCTTCAGATTGCACACCGCGAATTCTAAACTGGAAGACAACTAATGACGTCATTTTTTTGACGATTTGAAGAAAATAATTTTCAGAACACATGGCAATCAGGTAATTTTTCATTGAATGTTATTAGAATCATTATAAATTAATATACATTCTAATTTTTTTCTTTGCTACAACATAAATTCAGAAATATGGTTTTTTCTGAAGAAGAGTTAAATCTCATGGATGACACCATTTTAAATCAGTCCAACAGTCACCATGATTCGGAAGATCACAGAACGTCGGAAAATCATGGCGTTGATAGTGAACAGAAATTTACAGCTTTGAAAGTCGAGATTACATAGGTACAAATACAAATTTACAATTAAAACAATTTTTTAAAATTATAATATACATATCAAAAACTTATTATTTTTAATTAACAGGTTAAGGCGGAGTTGAAAGAACTCAAAGTCACTGTAAGTTCCAATATATTTGTAAAGAAATAATATAAATACTTTATATTTTATTTTATTTTTTAATTTTTTTTGTACAATGATAAGGTTGACAAGCATATGGCTGATATCAAGACTTACGTCGATAACTCGACTAAGCTGATAATTCAAGAGATTAGATTGTCAAGAGGCGAACAAATACCAGAGGCACAACAAGAGGTATAAATCTATGTATATAATGTGTATGAATATTGTTTGATAACTGTATGAATTGATGTTTTTATACTAATTATTTATTTATTTATGATCACTGTATCACTTTAAAATGAACAACATAAAAATACATCATATATATATGTGAATAATGTATATATTTTGTATCTATTATGTATGAAATGGTTTATTATATATATGCATGAATTATGTATAGATGTTTGTATTAATCATGTATGGAGTTGTTTTTTAATATATATATGATTAATGAATAAATGATGTATTAAACATGTATGAAAGTTTCTTTGGTTTGAAATCTGTTAATTTATTTAATACAAAAAAATCAGAATACATTGATATCTGAATATATTTATATTATCTGAAAATTATTATCAGGACAACGCCAATCATCAAACACAGCTGGTACGATATATACATTATTATCAAATATATCTTAATTTAAATAATTATTTTTACATAACAATTTTTTTTTATGTACATGAAGCTCAAAAGTCAATTGGTGGTCATTTCAACGTTGACGTACCTGGAACGTCAACGTCAAAATCACCAACATTGGACGATTATCCTGATTTTACTATGACACAAATCATCGCACTTGATCCAATTCTTAATGCTATCACGACTCCAAATGTGCAAATAAGACATAAGAATCCCGGGAAATACGAATCTTCTCCTTATATCAGAATGTCAAAAGGAAAAAGCAGTTCAAATAGAGTACCTATATTCTTTTCAATCAAACAACCATTCCAAAGTCACAATAGTTTTGATGTTCCAGATGATATGATTGAGGAGTTCAATAAATGGATTTTTAAAGATGTTTCAAGCAAGCGTGGCAGGTAAAATGTCGATAAAAAAATTTATTTTATTTAAATTCACGAATTCACAATTTATATAATATATTTTTAAATATATACAGGAAAGCAGCATATTCCAAGGTTAAAAATACATTTCATCCTCAAATGGATTTTGGCGTTGTCAAAATCGCAGAAAAGTATTTTTTCCACATAATGAGTCAACCTGGCAGACCTTGGGAGGACGGGGTAAGACATAATTTGATTCAATATTGATTAAATGTTTTATAACAATTGAGCAAAGTTTTATCTGATTTAGGTGTGCAGTGATGTACATATGATTATTGCTTTGTATGATTTATGTGTGAATTGTGTATGAAATATATATATTCATTTGTAATGTATAATTACTGTATCAGGTATCAATTGTGTTTGATTTTATGTTTTTTTGTTTGTAACAGCATATTAATACAATTATGTATTATCTCCGTAAGAAGGCAAAGTACTCTCAGACAGTCACTTCTTACAGTACTGTTGATTGTTGGTTTATGGCGTGGATTGATAACATTGAGAAACAGCGAAGACAGTCGTGACATGAGATGCATTTTTCCGGACCATGATGTTGGACAGTGCATTAGAGGATTTAAGTTGCTTGCTAACATTCCTTGGGATAGGGTTGACGAAGTAATCATCCCTGTCAACATCAACGATAAATTCCATTGGTTCCTTGTTGTATTCCGGATCAAACGTAGCTGTCTACATGTATATGATTCGATGATGGGAGGATCTGTTCACACCAGAAAAGTTAAAGAAGCTGTTGATAAACTTGCAATCATAATTCCATTATTTTTGACGAGCACAGGGTTTTATGGCAAAAGGCTTGATTTGTATGCGAACAATCTCCCTGATTATCAACAGAAGTCTCATTTCGAACCGCTCAGTATCAAGCATGTGACAGATGTTCCTCAACAAGAAGACTGTTCCAAGTATGTATATTTGCTATATTATATTTTCTTCCTCTTAAAATACATTTTTTTATAGTTATTATAAATTTTTTCTGATTTCAAATTATTTATAGTGATTGTGGTCTATACACATCTCTTTTTTCCGAGTACATGAGCAATGGTATTTTTGATGTATCTGATATTGATATCGATTCAAAATATCATCGTCAGAGGTATGCTACATTACTTTGGCATTATGCAAAATCAAAGAATGATGAGGGCGCAATAAGTGAAAGTGAAGTTACGGGCACAGTTGCTAGCAAGAAGGGTGGACCTCGAACGCCTAAAGAACAAGTTATGGACACCACCAATTATCCTACTCCAAAACCCCGTAATAGGAATTAGAAAACTTCATTGCACCCTGTACATTTTTTTGAATGACATGTTTTTTTAACTTTTGAACTATTTATGTTATTTCCCAGTGCTTTATTATTAATATTGATTGTTTTATATAAATTATCAATGAATATTAGCACTTATTAAATGTGTCTCACTTTTGTATAAATTTCGAATGCAACATGCAATATATATGAACACTGTATAAATAATGTATGAACATTATATGAATTATGAATGTCATATTATACTTTGATATGTAGAACAGAAACATATGTTATATATATGAACATTATATGAATACTATATGAACATTGTATAAATGGCAGTATGCTTCAACATATATTTATACTTTATTAAATGTGTATGACCTTTGTATAAATTTCACATTCACTATGCAATATATATTTTTTGTATGAATACTGTATGAAAATTATATGAATTATGAATGCCATATTATACTTTGATATGTAGAACATAAACAAACGTTAGTATATATGAATATTGTATGAATAATGTATGAACATTGTATAAATGACAATATGCTTCAATGTGTATTTATACTTTATTAAATGTGTATGACTTTTGTATAAATTTCTCATTCACTATGCAATAAATATTTTTTTGTATGAATACTGTATGAAGATTATATGACTTATGAATGTCATATTATACTTTGATGTATAAAACAGAAACAAATGTTATATATATGAACATTGTATGAATACTGTATGAACATTGTATGAATAATACTATGCTTCAATATATTTTTATTCTTTATTAATTGTATCAGACTTTTGTATAAATTTCACATTGATTATACAATATATATTACTTTTGTATGAATAATGTGTGAACATTGTATACTGTATTTTCACATTTCAAAAAATTATGTTGTATTGTTTGTTTGATTTAGCAATTTTTTACGAAACCAAAATTTATAAATGTCAATAATAACAACTGCAATCAATAAAACAAAACGTGTGTCTAACATTCGAAACACTCAAAAACACAGATGTAACAGTCAGAAATCATTGTTTTTGCACAGGATAATTTGAACATGTCTTTCTATTGTGTCCAACTTGATGGCATCTACTGCATGTGATTTTGTCCTCTTGAATTTCACATTAGCAAACCCCTTCCAGCGTTCAAATTTGGGTCTTTCCGCTGATCTTTTTGGACCGGGTGGCATCATTTTAGGCTCTGAAATATAACTTGGTATATCCCATGTACTCTCGCATGGGATAGGCTCGACAGGAATGGCATAAGCATCTCTGAAATTCTTCAGGCTATAAAAAGCAAAACAGAAATCTGCTTCATGTAACTTTCTGTATCTGAGAACTGCAATTGCATGACCACATGGTATCTCATAATGTTGAAATCTCCCGCAACTACACATTCTTGTGTTCAAGTTTACTATGTACTTCTTTGCTCCTTTGGCTACTGCATGCAGATCAACAGTTGAAGGTATCACCTATTTAAAAGTTAAAATGTGATATTTTTGTTATACATGCCACTAAATAATGGGAAGTAAAATACAATACAGTAAAACACATACCCTCATATTGCAGACAACGCAATACTTTTTTGTAGATAAATATCATATTTTTTTGTCAGATCAGATGTTGTCTTATCAGCCTCCTCATTGTGCTTGTGAATCCACCTCTGAATTGTTACCCTCATAAATTCAAGAAGTGAAATTATCGGTAACCTCCTTGCTAACCTGTTAACATTATTCAATGACTCCGCGATGTTTGAAGTAATGGTCCATGTGCGCTTACAATTCGAGTAAGCTCTTGACCATTTGCTATAACCAATATCAAACAAGTATGGTCGTATCTATCTGGTATATTCTTCCTATAATTGTCTCAAACTGTTGTTTTGTATAAGCTTTTGCCAATGTAAAAAACAAAATCTTGAAATCTTCAGTATTTCTATTGAAATTCTTCAACACATTGACTGACAGATGCCATATGCAGGCATAATGTTCTGATTCAGGATATACGGTAACAGTCCCTTTCCATATGCTTTCGTTTCGATACGACATAAAACACATGTTTTGTCTAACTCCATATGCTTCCTTAAACTGTTCAAAGAACCAAGTCCATGAAGCATCGTTTTCAGAATTTACTATCGCATACGCCAACGAAAGTATATGACCTGCTCAAGTTTTTTTTAAAATATCACACAAATTAGAAATACAATTTATAATATATTTTATTATATTTTATAATCAAAAAATTAAATAGGATAAAAAAATACCTCCCGGATCCATTGTGCTGGCAGTTAACATTGTATCACCATATGAACATTTTAATCCCGCCCCATCAACAACTACAATTGGCCTACAATACTCCCAACCTCTAATACAAGCTTCTAACGCAACAAATGCGTATAAAAATTTATCATCTTCTTTTCTTTTTATTTTCAAAACGGATCCTGGATATGTTTGCTCCAAAATGTAAAAATAACCTGAAATTTTTACAATTATATAATGTGACAGTCTACAAAATCATATGTATAATTTAATGGATACACATCAACACTTAATTGATACAAAAAGGATACATACTATCTCTATACATCAAAGATACATACAAAAGTATACATATTTATACTTAAAGAATACAAGAAACAGAACATTCCAATTCATTAGGATAACATACTATATGGTCATTTTTTCCATTTAAACAATTAAAAAAAATTTAAATTCCTTTTTATATCGAAATTATCAGGTAATCTGGCATAGGACTCTGCTGGATCTTCGCGCACCAACTTTATTGCTTTTTCTTTAGCTCTCCATGCATGTATGTACGTCAACGAAACACCATGCAATTTCAACATATCAGCAGCTATATCCTTCGGAGTATATACCGTAGATGGATCAATATACTTCTCCATTATCAAGACAGCTACAACGTAAGTTATCCCCTGACGTCTTGCATACACTCTATCTCTAACAGAGCAAGTGTGCTGAGCAATATACTTCCTAACTTTGAATAAATTTGATTTATTCAAACTAGATGCCCTCATCATCCAAGAAAAAGTATTAGAAATACAATTCAGGTGATAACTGTTTCAAAATTAAGAAAATATAAATTAAAATTTATGCAGTGAAACAAATCAAATAAACAAATATAAACAGTTGTGTCCACTTACTTAGATGCATTACAACGCGCAACACGAAAACTGAATTTTTTAATAAGTTCAACATGCCTCATAACCTCCTTAAGTGTTTTTCTATTATTGTAAATCTGATTATCAGCTACAAATAGGTTGGAATGGTCACATATTACATCATTATCTATTTCACTATTATCATTGACAACTCCGTCTAAATTCATTCCGATCAAACGGATAGAATTGTTGGAGTATAAATCAACATTTGTATGTGATAATCTAACATCAGAATTTATTCTATCAGTAATAACAACTCCATGACCTTCATTATACATCTCACGATCTTTCAAAGAGATGCATAATGGATATTTCGTAAAGAAATCCAAATTCACCCTCTTCTGATCTAGAAAAACCTTTACCCCAACATCATTATGAATTTTAATAGGTGGACACATATCGCTAACAATATATTTTATCTCAATAGAATTTATATTTTCTTCTATATTAAGTTGAGTTATTATAGCATTAACTAAACCAGTATAAAGAGTAGATGTATCATATATGATGCCCTCCATCTGAAAATCGACGTATTTTCCTGTTTCACAACATTAAAATAACATTTAGTGCAAACACACTATAAAATTGTAAAATAATTCATACAAACTTCATACACATTTAATATATCATTCACTGACATATACAATATTTCAATTAAACAAAACGAATATAGTTTCTATACACAATTAATACAAAACATATATTATAAAATTGTATTAATTGTGTATAAAACATATACTGCACGTTCAACAAAAAATGGACTTTCATACACAATTGATACATTTTTCTTATAAATTTCATACTCAATTAATACACTTTTCATACTTCACCAGTACACAGAAAATATTTCTCCTTACCTTTTTAAAATAATATGAGCGGATTTTACCATTAAATACACATTTCAAAAAAATTTCAGACATTATTCATATAATTTTCAGATATTATTCATACATTAGTCATACTTGACCTGTACAAAGAATTCTATCTAATTATTCTTTTTCTAATTAATTAACGCAATTTATATTTTTCTATTTTCTTCACAAATCAATTAACACGCCAATCTTCATTTTAATTACAACTCAAACACATTTACATTTTACTTATTGTTTTTCAAAATATGCTATACGCAACATTATTGTCTCATCCAAAAAAAAATACAAACTATATTTCAGATATAACAGTAACAAAAACAAAAATCGAACAATTCTATACATGTAAAAAATAACATATATAATTACAACCAACCATTCATAATTAGAACAAACAAATCATAATTAAAACTAACCTGATGCATTCCACTTTCCACCATGTTTAATTAATATCGACACAATGTTCTCCATCAAATCAAACAAATTGTTTCTAACGCCAAAATTTAATCAATTTCTAATAAAAAATGAAACAAAAATCTGCAAATATCAAAAGAATCCTGAAATTTTTGGAAAAAAATTTGACTTGTACGTTCATGCCAATCTGGTAGAGCCTTTTAAGGAATTAAATCAAAAATTAATATCATTTAAACTAATTAGAGAGATTTAAGATAACTATCTAATCTGAAAAAATTTTAAATCCCTTAAACCGTGCTAATTAGTTATCATTAATTAATAATTATATTTAAACGGATCCCATTTTTCATTTTTACTTTGTCCGTTATTTTTTTCATTTTTTATTTATTTAAACAACTCTTTTTAATAATTTAAAATTAACATTATATTCTTTTAAAAAATGCTATAGCTTGATATATTAAATGTTATACAATGAAGTTCAAACTCTAATGCTATAACTTGAGAATATTACTATATAAAATGATATATACCTAATTTACACCATTTTTATTTTTCATTCAAAGTTTTGATAATAAATTAGTGATTTTAATTTTTATATTTATTATTATTCTTATTATTTTTAATCTAGTTTTTTAATTTTTCTTAATTAATATTATTATCATTTTTATTTAGTAACAATAAAAAAAGAAACTAACTCATTTACCCCTCTACCCCAAACCCACCTGCACTACCCCCACTAACCCCATTTCACATACACCACCACACCCACATCACCCTACCTAAAATCTATTATATACACAAAAGGATCAGCAAAGCAAGAAGGACGAAGAAAAAAAAAGGCAACAAAATCTGCACATACACGAAAAAAGAAGAAGGAAAGATCAGCAAACAGAAAAAAAACAATCAGAAAAGAAAAAGCAAAAAGAAGGAAAAAAACACAGAAACAAGAAGAGAAAGAGGGAAAAACACAGACACACGTAGAAGCATATAAAAAAAAAAAGAGTTTTATTTTTCTTACTTCAAACATTACAATAATACGTACCTACACTTCCCAAAAATACACACCAACACCATTCACACAAAAATAAAAAGATTTGTCTGTGTTTTAATCGAGGCTCGGTCAAAGATTTTGCAGTATTCAACTTTTCCTTATCTCGTTAATTTATTCATGAATTTTAATGTAATTATTATGATAAATTCTCTTATACTTTTATTTTATTCATAATTTGATTGAAATAAAAATGTGTTAACATTTATATTATTTTAATAGCTTTATTTGATGAAAAAAATTATTGTTGTTTATTCTGTCCAATAAAGATTGAGATTGTTTTAACAGTTTATCTTTGTTTTGTTGGATTAATAAGAAATGCATGTCTGACTTTACCATTAACTTTTAAGGTAAAAAAATTAAAAATATAATATGTGTAGGCCTAATTTTAACATTAGCTTTAAGGGTGAATAAAAATAAACAATATAAGATAATCTAAAATTTATATTGTATCCTAGAAGTTAGATTTATTTTATTTTTATTTGATTTTATCTAATATTTTTCTTATAACATTAGATGTGGTTTAGGCATGTTAAATAGAAAATGGTTTCAAATAAGAATGTGGTTACACATCTTCTTTGAAACACTTAAAGGAATTCAAGGATGCGGCTACGCACCTTGGATAAATTATTTTAATAATTAAACTTTCATTAATTTAAATTAACAGGTGTACATAGGAATTATTAGGAACTCGCGAGAGGAATACAATTACGTCTCCAAATGTCAAGATCGAGAATGCAGTTATGCATCCGATTTAAAACTGATAAAATTCAAGATAAGTAAATCATAACTTTTAGACACAATATATCCAAAAAATAGTAAAAATAAGTATAAGTCAATAAAAGCGACCGTGCTAAAACCACGGGACTCGAGGGATGCCTAATACCTTCCCCTCGGTCAACAGAATTCCTTACCCGAATTTCTGGTTCGCAGACCATAGAAAGAGTCAGTTCCTTTTGATTAGGGATTAAACAAAAAGGTGACTTGAAACACTATAACTCAATTTCAAGTGGCGACTCTAAAAAAATTAAAATAATTCCTTAATCAATAATGTCACTTTAATTGGAAAAACCTTACCCGTGGTGCATAAAAAGGGGGTGTGACATCTCTGGCGACTCCGCTAGGGACTAACCAGAATTCGAACTTTGTATATTGACTTTTACTTTATTTTATTATTTTATTTTCCTGTATATATTTTGTTTGATGGCCTAATGTGCTGCCTGCTGCTCATTTTTTTGCTTTTATATTTATTTTGTTGAACTTCACTAAAAATAAAATAAAAAATAAAAAAAAATTACTCACACCTTATGAGTGTCTGACTACACTTGCACACATCCACATGAATGCCGTTATGCATCCTACTTTTCCTTGAGATAAAGTTGGAGTGTCTTGGCACCCAGTGAAGGATATTTAGTCACACATGTTAGGAGGGGTTGAATAAGTAATTAAGTCGATATAGCGCTGCTACCGATAAGTTATCCCTCCTTGGCTCGAGTTGTCCACTCGGGTAAGCTAGTCTAGATACATATCTCCTTCAAGTTTGAACCTACTAAAAGTAGAATATGGACATGGTTATCCTTAAAATACTCCGAATATTTGCATTATTTGCATGTAACTTAGTCAGACTCTGAACAAGAGCAGGATCAGTCTATGGAAAATAATCCTCTTACTTGGCCATTTAGCTCATTTTATGTGCTACATGAAAATGCATTTATTTAGAAAGTCTCTACAAGTTGACGCATTTTAGTGTGATTAAAAATTATTTTAAAAAATAAAACACGAAAAATATTTTTTATTTTGGAAGTTATTATCCATTTCTTAAAATAAAATAATAATATTTTAATTTCATAATACTTTGAAAAATTGCATTTGTCAAAAAAAAATTATAATATCTCAAAGTTTTTTCTAACTGCCCAATTTGAACGAACTACACACATCTGATTCTCAACTCGATGAGATACGTAGGCAACCCTTCTCGGGTTCGGTGATCTTTAAAAAAAAATAAAAAAAGAGAAGTATTTCTCATAAAAAATAATATTGTGTTTACAATATTCCTAAACTCCGCAGACCTGATTCTTGCTTTGACAGGATACGCAGACAGCCTTATTATTTTAAGGTTCGGTTCAACAAAAAAAATCTAAAAAAAAAAAAAGTCCTCGTCACAAAAATTGGGGCAAAAAAATGAATTTTTAAAGAAAAAATTTGACTTGGTTGGTACTAACATTCTTAGAAGTGTGCATAAGAAAATTAATAAAGTGATATACTATTTGACAAGACGGACTAACTTTGTTGTGACCTATAGACTTCTTTTGGTATCTCTTGATATATTTATGTTATACTTAAGAAACTATTTTGCTTAAAGCTAAGGTTAAAACAAATTCGACCTCATTGTTTCCTGTGCATTGTGTGGTGAGCTTTAGATATAAAACTCAATGGAATGACTTTTGATCTTGAACTTGGCCTAAATATTGGTTAAAGTGAAATTGTGAGCAACACTTAACTTGGGAAATGATTATAGACTTTCTTTGATCCGATTGTGCCTTTCAAGCCTACGAAATGACATGTTATACATAGGACTCCCATTTCGAGCCTGAAACATTTTTATTTGAATAACCACAACTTTACATATATCATTTTTAGTGCATAAATGCACTATTTTTCTGAATCTCACCTCCATGTGTGTACTATCAATTAGATACACAGCGCCGAGGCCTAAGTTGATATCAAAGTGAAAGGAACAAGTATGTGCAAGTTCAAGCAAAATGACAAAAAAGCTAGAATAAAAAATGAAAGGAGAGAAAATGGAAAAAAAAGAAAGAAAGAAAAATGAATGGAAAATGATTTCAAGAAAACAAAAATATTGAAAGTTGTGCAAATTTTAAGGAGGAAATAATCACTTTACCCCAAATGAATATCCTACCTTTCTCCAAACCTACATTACAAGCCAATAATAAGTCCTATTTGATCCCATTTTGTGTGTTCTCACATCAATGGATACTTACATAAGGGTCAAGCATATGGTATCTCACTCTCATACATTGAATATATTTCCGAGTGTGAGTGGCTTTGATATAAAACGTCCTGAGATCAAAACACTTCTATTGTGCGAAGTAGGACTTCATTTGTTGCGAGGGCACTTGAAACATGAAGATATGAATAATTTTATCCCTTAACTTAGGCAAAATGAACTTAGGTAAATACTTAAGTATGTTTGAGATACCATTTGAAATTATAGTGATTACTCAAAGTTGACCTAAAATTTGTCTGAAAGTAATTGAAGATGACTCATATGCGTCATGCTAAATTGTTGGTACCAACTAAAGTAAAAACACTGTCAACCATGAAGTGATTTATTTCTCAAAAGATGTCTTTTGTTGGAAAAAACAAGAAAAAAAAAGAAAAATAATTTTAGATTTTTATGTTGACCTGATTCTTGGTATACGAGATATGTAGGCAGTCCTACAATAAGGCTCGGTCTCACAGAATAAAATTTTATATCCTTGAAGGAATAAAATTTGACTATTTTTGTAAAAAAAATAATCAAAAATAATAAACTAAAAAGAGTGTCAAAGTTCCTCAATTTAAAAAATTGATCATATTTTTATCACCCTCATTTCTAGAGAATAAGCACACTAGTTGCATTCTAATCTTAGGAAACAAACACTCGATTAGCTTTAATTTCTTGGGAATAAACTCCGTAGTTGCATTTTTTTTGGTACCAATATTTCTCATTCATACTAATAGTATAAATAATATTTTCCTGGTGCAAACTGGGGCAAAAAAAAAGTGTTGTAGTTTTATTTGATGATTCTATATATTAAAAAAGGACCCTCCTCATAATGGGATTAGCAGGACCTTCCTGGATAATGGAAACTAGCAGGACCCACCTGGATAATGGAATTAACAGGACACTCCTGGATAATGGGACTAGCAGGACCCACCTGGATAATGGGATTAGCAGGCCCCTCCTAGATAATTAGACTAGCAGGACCCACCAGAATAATGGGATTAGCAGTACCCTCCTATATAATGGGACTAGCAGGACCCACCTAGATAATGAATTAGCAGGACCCTCCTGGATAATGGGACTAGTAGGACCCACCTAGATAATGGGATTAGCAGGACCCTCCTGGATAGTGGGACTAGCAGGACCCACCTGGATAATGAAATTAGCAAGATCCTCCTAAATAATGAGACTAGCAGGACCCTCCTCATAATGGTATTAACAAGACCCTTCTGGATAATGGGACTAGAAGGACCCTCCTCATAATGGGATTAGCAGGATCCACCTGGATAATGGACTAGCAGGACCCTCCTGGATAATGGAATTAGCAAGACCCACCTGGATAATGGGATTAGCAGGACCCTCCTGGATAATGGGACTAGAAGGACCCTCCTCATAATGGGATTAGCAGGACCCTCCTGGATAATGGAACTAGCAGGACCCACCTGGATAATGGAATTAGCAGGACCCTTATGGATAATAGGACTAGTAGGACCCACTTGGATAATGAGATTAGCAGGACCCTCCTGGATAATGAGACTAGCATGACCCTCCTGGATAATGGGACTAGCAGGACCCTCCTCATAATGGGATTAGCAGGATCCTCCTGGATAATGGGACTAGAAGGACCCTCCTCATAATGGTATTAGCAGGACCCGCTTGGATAATGGGACTAGCAGGACCCTCCTAGATAATGAAATTTAGCAGGACCCACCTGGATAATGGGACTAGCAGGACCCACCTGGATAATGGGATTAGCAGGACCCTCCTGGATAATGGAACTAGTAGGACCCACCTGAATAATGAGATTAGCAGGATCCTTCTGGATAATGAGACTAGCAGAACCCACCTGGATAATGGGACGTAGTATATCAATGACCCTCTTAAATAATGGGACTAGAAGGATCCTCCTGGACAATGGGATTAGCAGGACCCTCCTCATAATGGGATTAGCAGGATCCTCCTGGATAATGGGACTAGAAGGACCCTCCTCATAATGGTATTAGCAGGACCTGCTTGGATAATGGGACTAGCAGGACCCTCCTAGATAATGAAATTTAGCAGGACCCACCTGGATAATGGGACTAGCAGGACCCACCTGGATAATGGCATTAGCAGGACCCTCCTAGATAATGGAACTAGTAGGACCCACCTGAATAATGAGATTAGCAGGACCCTTCTGGATAATGAGACTAGCAGAACCCACCTGGATAATAGGACGTAGTATATCAATGACCCTCTTAAATAATGGGACTAGAAAGATCCTCCTGGACAATGGGATTAGCAGGACCCTCCTCATAATGGGATTCGCAGGACCCTCCTGGATAATGGGACTAGAAGGACCCTCCTCATAATGGTATTAGCAGGACCCGCTTGGATAATGGGACTAGCAGGATCCTCCTAGATAATGAAATTAGCAGGACCCTTCTGGATAATGGGATTAGCAGGACCCACCTAGATAATGGGACTAGCAGGACCCACCTGGATAATAGAATTAGCAGATCCCTCCTGGATAATGGGACTAGTAGGACCCACCTGAATAATGGGATTAACAGGACCCTCCTGGATAATGGGACTAGCACAACCCACCTGGATAATGAGACGTAGTATATCAATGACCCTCTTGAATAATGGGACTAAAAGGATCCTCCTGGACAATGGGATTAGTAGGACCTTCCCACATAATGGAATTTGGTTACTTTCTCCTAGGATAAACACTTCCTAGTCTGAGTTTATATTTTTTAATAACCCACAAACTTTTCTAGTGAAAATTGGGGCAAAAATTTTATTTATTTCTTTTGTTTGTGGTGTTTTTCAGGTTTTCTCAAGCGAAACATAGATTTGAAATTCAAGAAAAAAGTTTCAACTTTTTTTAGAATGATTAATCCCATGATGGTCAGAATCAGCTTCTTCAATGCATGTAGCAGCCTGACTTCCTCACATCTTTTACTAGTCAGCTTTCGATCAGAAAAACATGCAGCCATTCAAGAGCATTTTCAAATTGTCATTCTGAAGAATGTCAAAAGCTCAGTCTAAGTGGCAAGTTCAGCTTCCAATCCAATTCAAGGTTAAGATATTCACCCAAAAATCAAGGTGATATCTTAAAGTCAAGATTCAAGTGAAGACTCAAAAAAGGCTGCATAGATAGGAGCTTGTACATTTATTTTTCTTTTGACTATTAGCTTTTAATTTTTTTATGTAAGGATAAGGGCCGCGATCTGGAGCCTCGATGGAACCTCACTTAACTCCAACTCATTACCTCCTCGCCTTGAACTACACGTGACCTGATTCTCGTACAACCCGTGATATGTAGGATGTCCAAAACAAGGACTCGATCGCACAAATTTTGGTCTTTCAAATAAAAGTTCGGTCAAAACTTGTCACTTTGTCTGAAAACTCTTCGTGTTTCCAGTCAAACAGGGGCAAACTGTAGACACGTAATTTTTGACTGAATTTCAGTTTTATACCCTTTATAGAGTTTAAATATTTTTATTAATATTTTGACTTTTATCTTATTTTTATTAAGTTTATTTTTAAAAGACTTGAAAACAACAAAAATAAAATCACTTTAAGGTAAAGTTTTGCTTTTATTTGTTAAAAAAAAAAATACAAAAAAATATGTTTTCTTTAATTAAGATCAATAATAGCCTAGTATTTCTTAATTATAATTATTTATTCAATTATTATTTTATTTTTATAATTAGCTAATATTTTTATTATTATAATTATTATATTGATTATTAAAAAATAATATCTTAACCCCCATTTCTATCCCCATTTTCTATCACTTCCCACAACCACATCAGAAAAGAAAAAGCAAAAAGAAGGGGAAAAAAACACAGAAACAAGAAGAGAAAGAGGGAAAAACACAAACACACGCAGAAGCATATAAAAAAAAGGGTTTCATTTTTCTTACTTCAAACATTACAACAATACGTACCTACACTTCCCAAAAATACACACCAACACCATCCACACAAAAATGAAAAGATTCGTGTGTGTTCTAATCGAAGCTCGGTCAAAATTTTGCGGTGTTCAACTTTTTCTTATCTCGTTAATTTATTCATGGATTTTAATGTAATTATTATGATAAATTCTCTTATACTTTTGTTTTATTCATAATTTGATTGAAATAAAAATGTGTTAACATTAATATTTTTTTAATAGCTTTATTTGATGAAAAAAATTATTGTTGTTTATTCTGTCCAATAAAGATTGAGATTATTTTAACAGTTTATCATTGTTTTGTTGGATTAATAAGAAATGCATGCCTGACTTTGCCATTAACTTTTAAGGTAAAAAAAAATAAAAATATAATATGTGTAGGCCTAATTTTAACATTAGCTTTAAGGGTGAATAAAAATAAAACAATATAAGATAATCTAAAGTTTATATTGTATCCGAGAAGTTAGATTTATTTTATTTTTATTTGATTTTATCTAATATTTTTCTTATAACATTAGATGTGATTTAGACATGTTAAATAGAAAATGGAATAAGAATGTGGTTACACATCTTCTTTGAAACACTTAAAGGAATTCAAGGATGCGGCTACGCACCTTGGCCAAATTATTTTAATAATTAAACTTTCATTAATTTAAATTAAGAGGTGTACATAGGAATTATTAGGAACTCGCGAGAGGAAGACAATTACGTCTTCAAATGTCAAGATCGAGAATGCAGTTATGCATTCGATTTAAAACTGATAAAATTCAAGATAAGTAAATCATAACCTTTAGACACAGTTATATATCCAAAAAATAGTAAAAATAGGTATAAGTCAATAAAAGCGATCGTGCTAAAATCACGGGACTCGAGGGATGCCTAATACTTCCCCTCGGTCAACAGAATTTCTTACCCGAATTTCTGGTTCGCAGACCATATAAAGAGTCAGTTCCTTTTGATTAGGGATTAAACAAAAAGTGACTTGGAACACCATAACTCAATTTCAAGTGGCAACTCTGAAAAAATTAAAATAATTCCTTAATCAATAATTTCACTTTAATTGGAAAAAAACTTACGCCGCGGTGCGCAAAAAGGGGTGTGACAGATATAAAATAAAATATGGACAAGTAAATAGGAATATAAAAGGAATATGGATAAGTAAATAGGGACGAAGGGAGTATTAACTATGAACAAGTAAATTGTTGTCTTATCTATCTATCTATCTATCTATATTAGTTAATGTATGTCATTAAAAATATATATATTTCTCAATATACAAAGTTAAAGTGAAGTTACACAGTCTAAGAAGAATATACTACTGAAAATAAACTCTTTAAAAAAGGATAATTTTACCAATAACAATTATCCTTCTATGAAGTAATGAATCAGAAGTGCAACATAAGTAAAGAATCTAAATAGTTTTTCAATAATTGACTCTTTTCAACTTGAAAATTCACTCTTCTTCATAGGATTCAATCCTCCATTTTCTGTTTGTAATAGATGTTTTATCAATGCATTCAATTGTTGGTAGAGACTCTGTTAATTGTAAACAATCTTTGAAGCAAGAGTAAAATTACATGATTGATCGAAGAGGGTTCGAATCAAGTAAGCTAGTTCTGTCAATATATTCCCTTAGGTTAATTATTTAAGAAAGTTAAATGTAACTTGCAAAGAAATTTTCTTTCAATTAGTTATACCTTTTCGTCTTGAAGTCTATTTTTTTCTCAAGAGTTGAAATAAAATATTATATATTGAAAATCGTCAAACTTTTTGTATCAATATGAACCACCCATTCTCCAAGACATCTTTATTGATAGATATAACAAAGTTCGTAATTTCTCCACTTATAATCCAAGACATCTTCATTGATACATATAACAAAGTTTGTAATTTCTCCACTTATAATCCAAGACGTCTTCATCAATATAAGTTCACTAGTATTATTAAAAAAGTTAGCAAGATAAGTCAAAAGCACTTTTCTGTAGTCATAGGAAATTGTTAAAAGAGTTATGATTGCAATGAAATTCAGACCTAATTTTTGTTATTTACATGTAATATTATTTCTTTCTGAAAAAATTGAATCAATTTTAGTGAACTATATATTTTTCAAGCACCTGGGAGGAATCAGAAATCAATTATCTAAGCAGGTCATTAAGAAAATGTAAGCGCCAAGGAAAATCTTGGTAAAGCTATTAGTACAAAATAATTTCCTTGGCAAAGCTATTAGTACAAAATAGAAAAAAGCATGTGTTGTAATTTTAAACAAGTGGAAAGTGAATAAAGAGTGAAGAATCACTTGGGAGAAAATAAAAGAGTCAAGGCAAAAAGCAAGAAAAACAGATGTTATAGGGCCTAATCCTTTAAAACAATGAAGTTTTGTTGATAGAAAAACCATTGTTGAAGTTAAAAATAACATGCTATAAATGATCAAATTAAATTTTAGTATACAACTTAAATCTATGATAAGAAATTTGTGACAAACTATAGATATAAAAAATAACAAGAGTTACTCAAGACTTTGGTTGTCTTCTTACTCGTGGTCTTTCAAGGTTTGCTTTGTTAGCTTCAGCATTACACGTGCTTATTTCGATCCTAACAGAATAGTCGTTATGGTAACAAAATGTAACTCATGAAGACCAGTCCCACAAAATGGTTTCTCAAAAGATATTTTATTTAAAAAAATTATAAAAAATTCTCAGTGTAACATAATATTTGCAGCACAGATAATTTGATCATGAACAAAGTCGGATATGAGCAAGTATAATGCTATTCCAAGAAAAAAAATATGAAGAAACTTTTACAATTAAATTAGAGAAGATGCAACATGTTTAAGGAGTGTAATTTATCATTTTGTTATTAATGTTGAGATCGTAGACTAGGTAGAGTCGAATTTAAAATTTGAAGACTTCATGTGTACCAATATTACCTGAGAGCAAATGAACAACTACTTCACTAGCCTCTTTTGAATGTATGTATAGAGGTGAATTCAAGATTTGTAGACTTTTGATGTACCAATTAGCTAGATTTGAATCCTGGTATCAAAGGTGGTGTCTCTAGCTTACACCAACAGCACAAACGCACTCTTATGCTTTTCATGGATGCAATGTTAATTATATTCTACTTTTTACCAATTTCTCAAAATAAATATACACATACACATATGATTTTCTATGAAGTTGGTGGGTGCACGTGCACGTATCAAGGTAAATTCAAGATTTGAAAACTTCAAGTGTACCAATTAACTAGATTTGAACCCTGGTATTAAGGTTAGTTTCTCTGCCTTATACCAACAACACAAAGGGACTCAGTTTCTGTCAATCTCTAATAATAAATATACATATATATACATGATTTTTTCTAAAATTGGTGGGTGCACGTGCATCCCTCTTAGGGTATGGGTTCGCCTCTAAGACTAGGAAAATATGAACTTACGCGATGAATTGATTTTTAATATGAAGTTTCTACGCTCCATCCCCACATTTCATGTTTGCAATTCTGTCCTTTCTCTTTGAAGAAAATGCAAAGACCCGCACATAAGAAATTATTAAATGAAAAAGACACTCACATCAAGAACAAAGTGAAAGGAACACTAAATCTCAATAATCAGAAGTTAAAAATAAAAAAAAGACACAAACCGTTAAATAGGAAAAACGAACATTAGGCGCAAAACAATCAGAAGAAAACATTCAATTAATTCTAAATCTAGCGCATGCAATATTACCAAAACACAAAGACCAAATAGATCAACAAAATTGAATGAAAAAGCAATTCAGCTAAGTAATTGGTCAAGGAAGTAAGACTAAAATCAAAATCAAAATAAATAAAAAAAGAAGAAGATAAAAATAGAGATACAAGAGCTGTTAGGATCGAATCTACACACACACTTTTCGGATGAAGAACACAAGAATTTTGAGAGAAGAAAGATGAGAGATCTAGAGAGAGAAAGAGAGAAACTTCTTTCGTGGTAACAACCCGTGAGTCAACTTCCACGGTGGTACGGTACATATATTAATAAATCAGAGTATTTTCGTTACAGAGAATAAATGGAGAATAAATAGCACAGCCTAAAAAATGGGTCGGGGAGCTGCCCCGAACCCCGCCCTTCGGGTGGGGGGCTCCCGCCCCCCATACCCCCCGGCAACCTCACCGCGGAGGTTGAACCGCGTAAACATTAATATATATGACAGTACATCAAATATTAATCAGGCTCCACAACCTAACAATTCTCCCACTTGGAGACTGATGCAGTCATCCAAAAAAAAAATTACATTCTCAAAAAAAAATCTCTTCATCATCAACATATTTACCGCACCGCAACATCTGTAGCAACAACTACAGAAGACCAACCGAGGTTTTACATAACCCCAGTTTCCCAACATTAACACATTTCGTCAACATGTCTGCCGGGTTCTTTGCACCCTCTATCTTCTCCAAACACATATCACCATCCTCTACTGCTCTGCGAGTGAAATGGTACCGCCTTCTGATGTGCTTTGTCTTCGAATGATAGACTGGATTTTTCACTAACTGTATGGCACTCTGGCTATCTGAGTAAAGGATCTTCTCGCTCTGCTTCTTGCCCAATTCCTCCAGATAATCTACCAGCCATATCATCTCTTTCCCAGCTTCAGCTATTGCCACATACTCAGCTTCAGTAGATGAAAGAGAAACACACTTTTGAAGTCTGGACATCCAGCTCACTGCTGTTCCACCTATGGTGTAAATGTACCCGGATGTACTCTTGCTCGAGTCAACATCTCCACCAAGATCAGCATCCA
This sequence comes from Solanum sitiens, assembly GCA_016801875.1. Taxonomy (NCBI): domain Eukaryota; kingdom Viridiplantae; phylum Streptophyta; class Magnoliopsida; order Solanales; family Solanaceae; genus Solanum; species Solanum sitiens. The sequence goes on from JABWTJ010000209.1 coordinate 1,410,843, forward strand.
CAAAACCCTGTAGATTCACCTTGCCTTTGCCAAAACAGAGTGAAGTACTGGATGTACCTCTCATATATCTCAGAAGCCACTTCACGGCTTCCCAATGCTCTTTCCCCGGGTTTGCCATGTACCTGCTAACAACTCCCACTGCATGTGCTATGTCAGGTCTTGTGCAGACCATAGCATACATTAAACTCCCAACTGCTGAAGCATATGGAACAAGTGCCATATGCTCACGCTCCTCGGCTGTCTTGGGTGACTGCTCCTTTGACAATTTAGAGTGATTTGCCAATGGAGTAGTCCTGGGTTTAGCATCATTAACCCTGAATCTGCTCAACACCTTCTCAATGTACAGCTCCTGAGATAGATTTAAAGTGCAAGCAGATCTATCCCGAGAAATCCTCATCCCCAGAATCTGCTTCGCTGGACCCAAATCTTTCATCTCAAACGCTGCAGACAACCTTGTCTTCAGATTGTTAATCTCCATCATACTAGATCCTGCAATCAACATATCATCCACATACAAGAGTAGAAAGACATATGAATCAGTGTATTTCTTGAAGTAACAACACGGATCCTTTTCAGCTTTGCAGAATCCACTCTTGGTCATGAAGGAGTCAAACTTCTTGTACCACTGCCTTGGTGCTTGCTTTAGTCCATACAAGCTCCTGGTGAGCTTGCACACCATGTGTTCCTTGCCGGGAACCACAAATCCTTCCGGTTGCTGCATATAGATCTCTTTGTCCAGATCTCCATGTAAAAACGCTGTTTTTACATCCATTTGCTCTAGATGCAAATCCTCTGATGCAACAATACTCAACAGAATTCGAATAGAGGTTAACTTCACAACAGGAGAGAATATTTCAGCATAATCAATACCTTTCCTTTGTGAATATCCTTTAACCACTAGACGAGCCTTGAACCTTCTTTTGCCATCTGGTTCAGTCTTGATTCTGAACACCCACTTGTTCAGCAAAGCTCTCTTCCCTGCAGGTAACTCAGTCAACGCCCATGTGTCGTTCTCCTCAAGTGACCTCATCTCATCATCCATGGCTTGCTCCCACTTGATCGAATCCTCCACCTGTAGGGCCTCATCAAAAGACTCTGGTTCCCCCTCATCAGTCAGCAATAGATAGTGTAATGAAGGTGAATACCTATCTGGTGCCCTGATGGTTCTGGATGATCTCCTTAACACTTGCTCAGGTGTAGCATGCTCCACTTCAGATTCTTCAGTAAGAGTTGGTTGAGTATCTGCTTCGACATCTTTGGGGTTAGTCTTCTCCAACTCAACCTCAACTCCCACTTGCTTTGTAATCTCAAGAACCTTCTGCTCTCTGTCCTTGTACAGGACAGACTCATCAAACGTCACGTCACAATGTCTCAGGATCTTTCTGTTCTTGTCATCCCAAAACCTGTAACCAAACAAATCAGAACCATAGCCTATGAAGTAACACTTGACAGCCTTGGCATCAAGCTTGTCTCTCTTTTCTGGATCAACATGAACATAAGCAGTGCAACCAAAAGTCCTCAAGTGTGAGTACTTGAGTTCTTTTCCTGTCCACACCTCCTCTGGAATCTTGAACCCTAAAGGAACTGATGGTCCCCTGTTGATCAAGTATGCAGCTGTGCTCACAGCATCCGCCCAAAATGTTTTGGGCAGCCCACAGTGTATCCTCATACTCCTCGCACGCTCATTCAATGTTCTGTTCATCCTCTCAGCAATTCCATTCTGCCTTGCCTTACCAGGAACTGTTCTCATCAATCTGATTCCCTCAGCTGCACAGAATGCCTTGAACTCTGATTTGTCATACTCTCCTCCATTATCAGACCTTAGGCATTTGACTTTCAAACCGGTCTGATTCTCAACTTCAGCTTTCCACTTCTTGAAGGTTGCAAACACATCTGACTTATGCTTCAAGAAGTAAACCCATACCTTCCTGCTGTAGTCATCAATGAAGGTAACATAGAATCTGGATCCTCCAAGTGATGATACTGGAGATGGTCCCCAAACATCTGTATGGACCATTTCCAACTGCACTTTCTTTGGCTCTCTAGGAGTCTTTGTGAAGCTTACTCTTTTCTGTTTGCCCATAACACAGCTCTCGCAAAGACCCATATCAACAGACTTCAGACCCTCTAATGCTCCTTTTGCAACCAGCATCTTCATTCCTTTAGCACTCATGTGTCCAAGTCTGTTGTGCCACAGACATGAACCGGAAGCACCTTCAGTAACAGCGGCCATGTTAATACACCCATCAGTGGTGTACAAGGTTCCAGATTTGGTGCCACGAGCTACTACCATAGCACCTTTCACAATCTTCCACGAACCTTTCCCAAACTCTGCTGCATATCCTGTGCTATCCAACTGACCAACAGAGATCAGATTTTTCTTGAGGCCAGGAATATATCTGACATCCTCCAATGTCCACTGGTTTCCCGAGGTGGTCTTTATGCAAACATTCCCCTTTCCTTCAATCTCTAAGGCTTTATTGTCAGCAAGATATACCTTTCCAAAATTTCCAGATTTGAAATTTTGGAACAACTCCTTGCTTGGAGACGAATGAAAGGATGCACCAGAATCCAAAATCCATGATTCAACCGGGCTGTTCACACTAAGGATTAGAGCATCCCCAATGTCCTCTGCTGAATTTACAGAATCATTGTCAGCTCCAAATTTCTAATTCTGTTTCTTCTTTGGCTTTGTACAGTTCGTCCGAAAGTGCCCTTTTTCTCCACAGTTCCAACAAGTCACGTTAGATCTGTTTGGGGATTTTCCTCGATTCTTTGATTTAGATCGACCATGTTGATTTTGGCCTTTCGTCTTACTTCTCCCCCTTCGTCAACGCTGAGAGCACTGCCGGATGAATCTTCCACTTCTCGTTTGCGAATACTTTCGCTAAGAACAACATCACGGATTTCATCAAACTTCAGCTTCTCAGATCCACGGGAACTGCTAATCGCAGCAACAACAGTATCCCAAGACTCGGGCAGAGATGACATCAAAATCAACGCCTTAATTTCATCTTCGAAATTAATATCCACAGAATTGAGTTGACTAACAATCATATTAAACTCATTTATATGATCAAAAACAGATCCATTCTCAGACATCTGTAAATTGAACAATCTACGCATCAAATATACCTTGTTCATCGCCGATGGTTTTTCATACATGTTTGACAGTGCCTTCAACAGACCGGACGTGGTTTTCTCCTTCACGATGTTGAACGCCACGTTTCTCGACAAAGTCAACCGGATCAACCCAAGAGCTTGGCGATCCTTGAGCTTCCACTTCTCCTCCGTCATGGATTCCGGCATCACCCCGGTCAACGGTTCGTGAAGACCTTTCTGGTACAGATAATCTTCGATCTGCATCTTCCAGAAACTAAAATCGGATCCATCAAACTTCTCGATTCCAAGCTTCGAACTATCCATCTTCAGTGATCGTGTTGAATCAACCTTGCTCTGATATCAGTTGTTAGGATCGAATCTACACACACACTTTTCGGATGAAGAACACAAGAATTTTGAGAGAAGAAAGATGAGAGATCTAGAGAGAGAAAGAGAGAAACTTCTTTCGTGGTAACAACCCGTGAGTCAACTTCCACGGCGGTACGGTACATATATTAATAAATCAGAGTATTTTCGTTACAGTGAATAAATGGAGAATAAATAGTACAGCCTAAAAAATGGGTCGGGGAGCTGCCCCGAACCCCGCCCTTCGGGTGGGGGGCTCCCGCCCCCCATACCCCCCGGCAACCTCACCGCGGAGGTTGAACCGCGTAAATATTAATATATATGACAGTACATCAAATATTAATCAGGCTCCACAACCTAACAAGAGCCCATCAGATACCATTGATATTCTCAGAAAAGAACTTATAATGATAATGAAAATAAAACCCCCAAAAATATGAACAATTGACAGAAGGTGGAAGAATTTAATTAAAAAGTAGAAACTGGAAGGAAATAAAAGAAGAAAAGAAGGATGGAATAAAAGAGGAAGTGAATACGAAGTATGACTAAAATTTCAGCCGGAAATCGTGAGGCCTTCCATAAAGATGAAGATGAACAATAAGTTCACTATAAGACAAAACAAATGAAAAAAATCAATACACATAATTTGCTTTAAAAACTACACGTATTAACCGATGGACCAAATATAAAGTACCATCCATAAATTTTTTAGTACAATAAATAATAACAGTGATCGTCCTATCCTTGTTGCCTTATAAAATAGGATAAAATGTAACACTTGTAAAATCATTGTCAAAATTATATCCCAGCATCTTAGACCGATTATGATAAACTTATTTGTCTTTATCAAATCAGTTTTTCAAGGAACATAATGGTTGCAAATAATGCAATTACTGTTCAAGAAATTATCTCACACTTTATAAAATGAAGTAGAATAATGCTAATGTGATTATTAAACTGAACTTAGAAAAAACTTTGGACAAAAATAAATGGTCTTTTATTAAAATCACTCTACACTATTTCAATTTTTCCATAAAACAATCAGCCTTATTATGTCTTTGCATCACCACAAATAATGTGATAATTCTAATAAAAGAAACTAAAACAAGTTTTTTTAAAACCAATGAGAGAAATAAGATAGGGAGATCCTTTTATATATATATATATATATATATATATATATATATATATATATATATATATATATATATATATATATGAAAATCTTCTCTGAAAAATTAGAAAGTGAGAGACGGTTAAAAAACTAAAAATCAATTATGATACTTAGTAGAGGATCAGAAATATCCCATTTCTTCTTTGTGGATGACCTTGTCCTCATGACCAGGGCTAATGAAATAAGTTGCATACTCAATGATTTTTTGCTCGCAATTTGAAAAAAACAATCAATAACAAAAAAACAAAGATTATTTTTTCAAGAAATTGCTCAACGTGCATCAAAAAGGATGCTTGATATTAAAAGTAGAAATAAATTTGTAAAATATTTAGGCTTTTTCATACACCGTAGAATACCTACAAATACAGACTTCCAATTCATATTGGATGATTTTCAATCTAAGTTAGCTGACTGATAAATCAAATTCTTAAACAATGCAGGAAGACAACGCTAGTAAAGTCTTGTTTAAATAATATTTCAAACCATATTATGCAAATTACAAACCTCCTTCATAATATGGAGTCCCGAGCTAAAACGATAAAAAAAATTGTCAAAAATTCCAAAAGGGCATATCAATTTTTTTTTAAACCAAAACGGCAAAATCGCTCAGGATGTAGCGATTTTGTCCGTGAAAAAAAAACGAAATCAAGCAGCGATTTCTTAAATTTGTTTTTTTTTTTAAAAACAAACAAACAAGTCACTCCAAGTGGAGCGATTTTCAAAATTTTAAAAAAATATTACAATTCTTTTTAATAAGTCGCTGCTTGTGCAGCGACATGCATTCATTTTTTATTTTTTTATTTTATTTTATTTTGCTTTATTTAAAAAAAAAATTTAAAATCAATTCATTTTTTTTTTTAATTTTTTAAAATCAAATCGTTGGCAGCGATTTTAATTATTTCTTTTTTTGAAAAATCAAATCGCTGGAAAGGCAGCGATTTACACTTAATTTTTTTTTTTGAAAATTTGATTAAATCGCAGCAAAAAAAATTTAGACGATTTAATTAAATTTTCAAAAAATAAATAAAAAATAAGTGTAAATCGCTGCAAATATCAATTTTTTTTAAAACTAAAACGGTAAAATCGCTCAGGATGTAGCGATTTTGTTCGTGGAAAAAAACGAAATGATTTCTTAAATTTGTTTTTTTTTTAAAAAACAATTATACAAATCGCTCCAAGTGGAGCGATTTTCAAAATTTAAAAAAAATTATAATTTTTTAATAAGTCGCTGCTTTTGCAGCGACATACAATAATTTTTTTTATTTTTTTTGCTTTATTTTAAAAAAATATTTAAAATCAATTCAATTTTTTTAAATTTTTTAAAACTTGGCAGCGATTTTAATTATTTTTAAAAAAAAAAATAAATCGCTGCATGCTGCGATTTCAAAAAAAAAAGGCAGCGATTTACACTTATTATTTATTTATTTTTTAAAAATTTAATTAAATCGTCTAAATTTTTTTTGCTGCGATTTAATCAAATTTTCAAAAAAAAAAATTAAGTGTAAATCGTTGCCTTGCAGCGATTTGATTTTTTTAAAAAAAGAAATAATTAAAATTGCTGCCAACGATTTAATTTTAAAAAATTAAAAAAAAAATGAATTGATTTTAAATTATTTTTTTAAATAAAGCAAAATAAAATAAAATAAAAAAATAAAAAATGAATGCATGTCGCTGCACAAGCAGCGACTTATTAAAAAGAATTATAATATTTTTTTAAAATTTTGAAAATCGCTCCACTTGGAGCGACTTGTTGTTTTTTTTTAAATTTAAGAAATCGCTGCTACAGCAGCGATTTTTTTTTTTCCACGGACAAAATCGCTACATCCTGAGCGATTTTGCCGTTTTGGTTTTAAAAAGAATTGATATGCCCTTTTGGAATTTTTGACAATTTTTTTTACCGTTTTAACTCGGGACTCTCATAATATGTCTCATAAAATTTATCAAATACGAAGAAATTTTATATGGGTACCACAAGTGAAAAAGAAAAATGGACATGATAAAATGAGATATTATAACAAACGAAAGGCATTGGGGAGATTTAGGAGTACAACAAGAGAACACTAAAAACTTAGCATTGCTCGCTTAACTAGAGTGACGAGCTATTTAAAAACATTAGATTTCTAATCTACAATAATAATAAAAAAAAATACGCTAATTAAAGAGAGAAACATAACCTACCATACCCGAGCAAACTAATCTCAAAGAAGATTTTGAAAAGACTTAGTTAAGATCTAGATATATACAAAAAGGATTTATATTGGATCTTAAAAATGACACGATATTATCTTTCTGGCACGATAAATAGATACCAAACTATACCACAATCAGAGAAAAATTCAAGGACCCTTAGTCTTAAATCAATATTCCATCGATAAAAGTATGGTGTATACTAAGAGTAGTTGGAGGTCAAATACTGTATTTGTCGAGTTAATCGACGACATAATCAACCTTATAAACTACAATTACATACTGACCAATTCAAATAATCCCAATGTGGTTACTTGATTTTCAAACCCCCATGTCATATATAATAACCATGAAATTTGTCTACAGTTTCATTAGAGAGTAAAAGAAAAACTCATAATTTAAGTCCTAAAGTGAACTTCAAGTTGATATGGAAGTTACACTATCCGAACAAACTAAAGTTTTTAATACGATTGTGTAAACACAGTAGACTTCCAATATGTAACTATCTAAATTCTATAGGTATTGACATATCTAATAATTGTAGCCTATGTAACATTTCAAAAACTATATGACATATTTTTCTTGAATGCACATATGTAAGAAAACATTGGACATAAATGGGTGTCATTTACAAAATCAGCAAGTTCATCAGTAATCAATAATTAGACTACAGGTAGATTTTTTAGGAAACTTGACGTTGTTTTCAACAAAAATATGCGCTGACACGATGCTTTTTCATTTTTTATGTGGAACATCTGGCTAGTTAGAAATGATAATTTCATAAAAAGGTTAAGAATAAAATCTCCATCAACACCCCTTTGACTTATGCCATGAAATGTAAGAATAATTTTCACTTATGGTCCAAGTTTACTTGTGACCTAAGTAATATCATAAATAATATTTAATGAAAATTAGATCTCGTTCGTACGTAGGTTACTAGATGAACTTTCAAGATTAAGTTGTAACCTCGATAATTGGTTCTCTCTCCACCCATTAAGGTAACAACATATTCTCTTCACTATTTCCATCACTTATTGTTGTGGTAAAGTAAGACTAGGGCAAGAAGACGAAATCAATTTGTGACTGACGCTTCTGTTTATATCTCTATGTAAGATTATCGTGTTTAAGATGTTGATGTATATTAAAGTATTTAAATTTTACATTTGGTATCAGAGTTTGAACAGATAATTTTCATATATCTTCTGTAAATGATTAAAATAATTAGAAAAAATTATCACGAATATAGCCTACTATTTTTTCCCAATTAAGTTATGTATTCGTCATAAGTGTAGCGGTTGATTAAATTATCAGTGTCATAAATTATGTAACTACTTCAGAATTATGTAGCATTATATGAATTATGTGGACTACCTTAAATTATCTTCAAATTGTGGATGTGCAATACAAATCAAACTAATACATATGTCACATTCGGAAAGTACCCCCTAGACGTAACCGGCGTCGTCGTCCTCGGAGAGGACTAGGAGTAGCCTCTTAGCATTCATCGCTACATTAATAGGCTAAAAATGCGGAAAATTTTAAAACTTTTGATCTACACTACTTCATGAGGTTTACTTAGACCTCTCGCTTACACATAATATAGTCATATCGAGTATACATAGACCATTCATATAAGAAGATTACATAGTCTTCTACTTTTATGCCACATATAGGCAACATACACAATATAGTCTTAAAAAGAATGTCTTATATTAAATCATCTAAACGGAGTCAACCATATGGACACAATCCCTTACACAAATGTAGAAATGCCACTTAGGCTTACAACAATATCTTGAAACAACATGAATGAAATGATTATAACAAAGAACCATAGCTAGAGTAATAACAAGGCATCATCCTCGGACTTGAGGACATACCCACACTTGGAGAATGATTCCAAGCCTTCCTTCAAAAGTGGTCACGAACCCTTCAACGACCGGAACCTAAAATGTTGGGGGAAAAGGAGAAATTGGGTTAGCATATCACTTGTACTAAGTATGGAATCATATGCAAATAAAACATAGAAATCATGCTAAAAAGGGACATTTACTCAAAAGCATGCAAAGTCACTTTGGAAATACCTTATGCACATTCAAGAATCAATGCACAACACATATAACTTAAGTCAAGACCATGTACATCACAAGACCAACAATACCAAGTCTAGTCAAGTCAACATGCATATCATCATAATTGATCACATAATTAAGACAACTCTATCATCAAATTATAATATCAACAAGCATGTATACGATTTCATAAGATCATAACCTAAGAAAGACTATTACTCATGAACCCCCATTAAGTCCACTAGTGCAATAACTAAGTAAGGGCCCATAACCTCACTCAACCAAGTGAACCCAACAAGAACCATAAACAATGCCCAACTTTACATACTATATCATTATGAGTAGACATCATCATGCTTTAGCAATAGAGACCAACCACATGTTCATAAGTGTAACGACCTGCTTAGTCGTTTTGAGCAGCAGATTTTAATTCTGGAAAAACTGTCTGAGACGACGTATCCAACGACGGACCATCATGGGCACGACGGACCGTCGAGGGTGTCTCGTTCCAAACACTTGGAATTCTTATATTTGAGTGCTGAAATCGACTCTCTAAACTCTGTGACGGACCTGCAGGACGGACCGTCACAGACATGACGGACCGTTGTGAGGTTTCGTTTCAAAACACTTCAACTCTTGAGAATTGGGTACTGAGAGCAATTCTCTGAAGTCTGTGACGGACCTGCAGGACGGACCGTCACAGACATGACGGACCGTTGTGAGGTTCCGTTTCAGAACACTTCAACTCTTGAGAATTGGGTACTGAGAGCAATTCTCTGAAGTCTGTGACGGAAGTGCAGGACGGACCGTCGTAGGCACGACGGACCGTCACAGGTTGCGTAATCCCAGTCTGGGTCAAATTTCTGGGTAAGTTTTAAAGGGGAGTTTTGGACTATTCTTGCTAAAATTATAAATTTCGTGGGTCAATGTTAAAAACTCAATTTCTTGGGGGTGTGAAGGAGATAACCTTGAGTTACTTATTGGGTTATCTCCTCATCTTTTATACCTAATTATATGCTAAATTAGGGAAAAGAGAGAGAGTTTGGGAGAAGAAAAAATAGAGAGAAGAAGAGAGAAAGAAACGATCTATAGAGAGACAACCAAGAGGAACAAAAAGCTTTGAGAGATTGCTTGCTTGATCAAGAATCCTTGGTGAAGGTAGGTTATGGTTTGATACTATTCGTAGTAAACTCTTAATAGTGAATGATATGTATTGGTAGTATTGTAAACCCTTCTATATGCTTAATCTTATGCTTGCATGAATGTGATTATGTGTTTGTGATAAAATAAGCTTAATGAAGCTTTGAATCCAAAATCTTGAAAGAAACCCTAATTCACCTTGTTAGTGATGATGCCTTGGTATAAAAGAAGGCTTGATGAACTAAGTAATGAGATTGATGAGGCTTGGTAATAAAAAGAGGGCTTGATGAATTGATAGAATGATGTTAGGGGATCGGGTGTCACGAACCAACACGTAGAATTAGTTGATCGGAGTGTCACGTTCCGACACATAGTATTAGGGGATCGGGTGTCACGAACCGACACGTAGAATTAGTGGATCGGAGTGTCACGTTCCGACACATAGTATTAGGGGATCGGGTGTCACGACCGACACGTAGAAGTAGGGGATCGGAGTGTCACGTTCCGACACATAGTATAGGGATCGGGAGTGTCCACGAACCGCCAGTAAATTAGGGGATCGGAGTGTCACGTGACCACGACACATAGTAAATTAGGGGATCGGGTGTCACGACCGACACGTAGAATTAGGGGGATCGGAGTAGTCAGTTCCGACACCGAGTTTAGGGGATCGGGTGTCGACGAACCGACACTAGATTAGGAGGATCGGAGTGTCCACGTTCCGCACATAGTAGAGGGATCGGAGGTGTCACGTCCGACAGCAGAGGAAGAAAGATAATGAATCGTGAGAGATGTTTTATATACTCAATGTAATGAACCTAATTTCCCAAATGAGTGGGGTATTGAGGCTTGAGTCCTCATGGATGAACTTGGTAGTACTTATTGATGATTATAGTACTTGTTGCTACATGTGAGTATTGTAGTTGATTTATGATATGAACTGATATATACTGTTTTCTATTTTGAGTTGGCCGATGATACCTACTCAGTACTTGTGTTTTGTACTGAACCCCTACTTGTTGTTTCTTTCTTTGTTATTTGGGGAATGCAGCAAACGTACCGTCGTCTTCAACTCAGCAGCAATTCTAGCCAGTCTTCACTACACCGGGTTTCAGGGTGAGCTAATGCTTCTAGCTTGGACTGGATCTTCTCTTCAATGTCTTGATGCCTTGAACTTCCGGCATGGACTAGCCTTTTATTTATTTTAGCTTCTTAGATACTTTTAGATTTGTAACTTGAGGATAGATGTTCTTGTGATGATGACTTCCAGATTTTGGGGATAATGAGTTTTAAGTCTTCCGCTTTGTATTTTGTTCAATATGTTGGGGTTTTAGATTGGTTGGTTCGCTCACATAGTAGGATAAGTGTGGGTGCCACTCGCGGCTCGATTTTGGGTCGTGACAATAAGTGAATCAATATCATATAGTGTCGTTAACATGTAAGATCAACATATACATATCATTTACATTCATAAGCATATAAGCACATAAGAACATCCTTCTAAGACTTCACTCAAGGCTAACTAGTGCAATTTATAGGTAGAGTCCCATACCCCTACCTAGACTAAGCCAAACCCCTTAGGTCATCCTAGTTAGAGTTCACTTTATTACTTTATTTCACCTTTTGGGAACATCTTTCCGTAACCGACATAGACCGCATGAGCTAATGTGGAATCCGATGTCATAGAATTCTACACCGAAATAAGGTGAACTACTTGCCAAGGTAGTATCAAAACATGAACATAACATCTATGTGGATCCACTAGCTAGAATTCCTATGGGGGCAACATAGTTCAAGAACTAGGAGATGTAGTTGGGACCCTAAAAATACATGCATTATAGTCTCCAATCTCATGAGTACAATAGTGATCCTACCTTCCCTATATGGGAAGGTACACTCTTCACTTTTAGTTCACTCGGTGCTAAGCTAGAGTCCCTTTTGAAATGACTTTCATTAATAATCATCACTTAGTTTAGGTCATAGGGGTCTAGCCCTTATATAGTCGTAGTCATAGCTCAAAGAGAATTGCATGAGTATTGTCCTTTCAATACAATTCACACATGTGAGGTTACCACATTTACATAACCATATTATGATAAGGCACATAGGCAGATTCATTACCATCCTTATCATTACATCCTAGACAACAACTCACAAGCCATAATTCAAGACATTTCAAATCAACATCATACCAACCCTAATCAATCTTATCATAAGGTATACTTTAATATAACTTCATCACTAAACACAAGTAATCATAATTGAAGTAAAGGATAGGGATCACAAGACTTACCCCATCTTCTTCACAAGCAATAATCCAAGGTTTTACCATCAATCATCCAGTTCAGCCCAAAATGGGTGTAATAGCATCACACAATAGTAATTAATACAATAATGAAGTCAATTGAATCACTAGTCATCAATTCATCACTAGTTCATAAACTAGGGTTAGGGATTTGGGTCAAATTCATGATCTACTTCACAAACTAGGTTAATTCATCAAGAACTAGCATAACTGAATCATAATACATCATAATCTAATCATAATAACCTAAAGAAATTATAAACAAAGTAATATAGAAGATCAAATTTGTATTAGAAGAAAACCCACTTGAAACTCATCTTTTTGAAATCAATTTTGGAAGAATCCTTTTGGGAAAGGAATCTCAAAGGTGAAAGGATCACATACATTGTTAATTGATAAATAATGATGGAGAAAAGTAGTATTATTTCTTACCTATAAACCTTCTTTACTTGGTATTCTATGGAGTTTCTTTGGGAGAGAGAAAGAAGAGAGAATGAAGAGCGATTGGATTTTGGAAAATATGAGAGTTTGGTTAGTTTAATTAGGTTTATGTCTTTATATAAGTCATTAACTAACTTAATAGACCTCCCTTAACCCCTAACTAATTAACTAACCACCTAATTAATTAAATGAACTAACTTAAAACTTGACAGCAACCAGTGACCCTGACCTACGAGACCCCGACCTACGGGCCGTAGGTCAGTCGACGGCCAAGGTCCCCTCCGTGCTGCACATCCGTCATTTTGTTCAAAGACTTTCCAAATGACCCCTTCATAAAAAATGACTAAGTGAACATCGACGGTGGCCATCGACTCCTCTTGATCAGGCCACGCCTCATAGCTGCAACCGTCGATGTCTATTATCTCAAGACGATTTTTAGCCACAATGCAAAGGTCCTCCTCAAGGACCCTTTGGTTGGTCCTTGGGGAGTCGTACCCAGACGTTTCAAACCTAAATCAACTTAAATACATGTTAGACACCTTACTACCAAATTCTATTGAATTCTGACTCCTAAAACCGTGTTAAATAGGCTAAGACACACTAGCACCTCTTGAACTAGTTTCAGGACGTCATGAACGTTTCTTGACACTTTGATTCTAAAACTTCATAAATGACTTATATACACTATATTTAACCTTCAAACAGTGTTACAACCCTTAGACACTCATGTTAGGCTCTATATTAGGCTTTAGACTTTCCGGAGTATTACAACATATGTAACTAATTATTTAATTAGCGATTTTGAACAAGAATATTGGCAAGTAGATGAACCCGGATGAAGGCAAATAGCATGAGAACCATGATTTTTTTATAAAAAAAATCCTTCTGAGTTTAATATTTTCTGATAAAATTATGTTCAAACTTATTGTTAAATCCTTTTGTAGGAGCCTAATTTTGTGCTTGACTATTTAAGGTGTTTGGTATTTTTGGTTAATCAAGAGTTGTTAGCAAAGTTTTAATTTGCACAAATTCTAAAAATCTTAAACAATTTTTCTATGATGCAATAATTATGTTTTTTTAAATTGTGCTAAATTAAAGTGGTCATTATACTAAGTAATAAATAATATGTGAGTACTTAGTGCAAAACAATTTATTAGTCACTAATGTGGACAAATTAGAGAAATTAACGTCTACACATATAATATTTATGATCACTTTATGCATGTATTATATTTCTATAGTTTGTTAGTCACCAAAATGTCCAAACTAAAATGTATAAAATTATTCACATGCACAAAATTTATGATATTATGTGTACATTTGTATTTATATAGTTTGTTAGTCACCAAAGTGGCCAAACTAGTATGGTTAAGAAAAATATGCATTCATAAAATTGTCATGTATCTATGAAAGTTAATGAAATGCCTATATAAAAAATAAATAGATAAATTGACTTTCACCATTGCCAGAACTTAAAAATTTACCTCAAGGCGAATTAATCATTCTACGAATAATGAACATTATGAGGTAAATTAATATTTTCAAGAAAGCATATATTGTATATATAAAGATGTCATATATGTTTAATTAAAATATATAATTTCCTATAAAAGATAAAAATAATATTTAAATTATGATAGTGTGTCGTTATATCTACCTAAAGGAGAATTACAATATACCTTTATCATTATACTGAATTCACATTATTTTTTTATTTGTGAGCATGTATATATTTTGCAGTTCTTTCGCTTCATTCACATGCTTCATTTGTAATTGTGTTCAATGGATTGAACTTTTCTTAATGTGATGAACAATTTCAGTTTCACTTAGGTGTGATGAATCTTGACTTGAATTTGCAAAATGAAAAATTTGTTGTCATTACTTGATGAGTCCACGATTTGGACTCATTTAGGGCTATATTTTGATAGATTTAGTGTTCTCAAATGCATTTGTCTCAATAACTTATGAAATATCTTGAGTTTCGGGTATTTATACTTGGATACAAAGCATAGACACCTTTAGCAAAAAGGAACAAGACAACTGAAAAGAATGAAGAAAAAAGGCATGAAGATCGCCTAACCCATTAGGCGAGTCTGCAAATCGCCTTAATATCGCCTTATGTTTCAAGTGCTGAGCCCTGAAATAAAGGATCAAGTCGGCGATGAAAAAGAACAGTCGGCATGTCACCGAGAAGTTTCGTGAAGCAGTAATACATCGCTCAAAGTTACAAAATGGAAAGATGCTGAAGGAAAAAATAAGACGATGATTAACCATACCAAAGGGAGGATCATCAAATTGATCTAGATCCCGACTAGCTGCGTCGAGTGATCCTTCCAGCACAACTTTTTGAAAACCATAAATACTCATTAATATTTTCTAGCTTGGAATCAATTTTTTTGCTTTGAACAGTAGTTTTTCAGACTTTGCTTCTATTTTTGAGTTCTTAGAGTTTTGAGAGACTTTGTTCTTGAACCTTAAAGATTTGAAGGTTCCCAACTATAAGAAATAGGAAGTCGGTGTTGAAGAATCTTCACCCTTAGCTCGTTTAAAGACATTTTCTATCGTACCCATTTGATGGAAATACTTATTGGTATCGATTTCTATCTCTTACTGTGCGTAGCTAAAGCTCCAATTCTTGGAGTGTGATTATGTGAATAGAGTTAAATTTACTGTTGGGTCTTGCTAATTAGTAGTTATTTTGCTGTTTAAATATGATTTCATTGTAGTTGCAAATATGATTTTATCTTCGTATCTTGAGCTTACTTGAGAGAGAGGTATTTAGACAAAAACTACTGAATTGATAGCCGGTGGTTATTGGGTTATCGTGGATTCAACTCGAGAGAGTGAATCCTAAACCCTCTCCCACACTTTCAGCTCGAGAGAGTGAATGGGCTAAGGCGAAGGTTGGGTATAATAGTGGTTTTTTGGTGTTCAAGAGAAACCGAGTTGATTCGTGGTAAGTTGCTCGAGAGAGAATTTACCCCCACCAAAGTCTAGCTTACTCACAAATTTACAGCAATTTACTTAATAACATGTACCTAGTTGTTTATTTAAGCTCATATTCCTATCACATCTCAAGAATCTCGTCTCCCTATTTGTATCTCTCTTATTGTTGCTATTTTTAGTTGTTAATTTGTTTAGAAACCCCCCATTGTCAATTGACATTTATGTCTCCCCCGTTGATTTATCATGTTTTTAATCGATAATTTATTTTTAACTATGACTAGCATGAGATAATTTATACTTGGCTGAATTATTCTTAAAGAATCACTCTCTTGAAACTCGACCCCAATCCTTGGTTAGGTTATATACTGCTTAACAACCGTTGACGCTTAGAATTGGATGAAGTGTTTTTGATGACGTTAAAATGTTAGTCATTACTCATAAGAGCAGTGAGGATGAGAAGACTTTTCGTAAATCATGAAAGCTTTCAAACATATTAAGCCTTATATTCATGTAAATAATTGTTATGAACAACATTAAGAATACTATTCCATAAACAGAAAGTGTCAGGGAATACCTGAAGCTTGTGGAAGAACATTTTTATTCTGCTCATAAGTCTCTTTCTGACACACTAATTTCTGAACTCACGACCATGAAGTTTGATGGGTTGCGTAGTATGCAAAATTATATCATCGAGATGACTAGCATTGCGGTAGGACTTCGAACCTTGCGAATGAAAGTGGATGAAACCTTCTTGGTACATTTTATTCTAAACTCATTGCCTCTTGAGTATGGAATATTCTACTATAACATTGTTAAGGATAAATGGGATGTTAGTGAATTGTAACCTTTAACTTCTATAAAATATTAAAACACTTCTTTACTTTGTACTTAAATTCTTCAGTGTATCACTCCCTGTAGGAGCGATCCCAACTCATTATCGGGGTTATACTTGTTAAAAA
>JABWTJ010000209.1:1429163-1536909 GCA_016801875.1 Solanum sitiens
TCCATAAACATGAGATTATGAACCTTGAATCCATAATTCAATTAAAGGAATGTTAAGAGTCAAGTCTAGAAGTTAAGAATCAAGTCAAGAGAACTTCATACAGCTTTCAAAAGTCTTTCACAAACATTTTACCTTTGTTTCAAGAATTAGGTTTTGAATTAAGCTAAAGAGTTGAGTTCATTTTTTAAAAGTTATACGGAAACTAAGTATTCCCAAGAGTTAAAATATTTTTCACATTTGAACAAGAAAGGGAAACACATATTTCCAAGAGAGCTTTTAAGCTATGTTTTGAGTAATTATCTCAAACCAAAGGAAGAGTTTTGTTTTAAAAACATAAGTATATTTGAGAGTAGTATTGAGCACCGATATGGGGACGCGAGTACATAATAATTCAAGTCTCCATATATCATGTAGGATCACACTTTTTAGATTATTCCTTAGTGCTTTTAAGCATAAACAAGTAGATCCACTTAGTTAAGGTGTCCTATATGACGGTAAAGTATGTGACAGTTCTGGATAGTAAAGGATCATATTTCACAAAATAATTTTGGCGACTATAAATACATTTTTGAATATTTAGTTTAGGAAGCTATATAGTAATCTATCTATCAATCAAAAATTGTATTCTGAACATTCATTAGAGTATTTTTTTTTTTGAGTTAGAATTGAGTTTGGAGACAATTTTTTCTTAGTTTTGAATATTTCCATTTCTGAGAAATTGGAAGTGGGTGTTGAAGATTCTTTATCTTAGACCTTTGTAAAGCCGAAAATGTGATTATGGGTTGATTTTGTTGTTGGGTATTGCTATTTGATAGTCTAAATGTTGTTTATAAGTGATTTCATTAAGTAATTGTGGCTTAATCTAAAGGGTTGTAGTTGCAAATGCAACTCTACCTTCATGTTTTTGGCTTGATCGAGAGAGATGTTTTAAAACTAAGATCATTGTTTTGATGGTCTGTGGGTATTGGGTTTTCATGGGTTCAGTTCGAGAGAATGAATCCTAAACCCTTTTCCACACTTTCAGCTCGAGAGAGTTAATGGACTAAAGCGAAGGTTGTTCTTAATTGTTGTTTATTGGTGTTCAGAAGAAACCAATTTGATTCGGGGTAAATTGCTCGAGCGAAAGTTTATCCGCACTAAAGTTTATCTTAGTCACTGATTCACAACAAATTTACTATTAATTGCAATTACCCAGTTGTCTACATTAGCTTATAAGTCTATCACATCCCAAGAACCCGTCTCTATACTTGCTATTTTCGTGTTATTTGTTGTTGTAATTGTTAATTACAATCCAACCCCCCCCGTTATTTGATAGTTGTGTCACCCCAAACTTGAGCCATGCTTTTGTTTGTAAATGTTGTTACCTATGATTGACTTGAGCACATTCGCACTTAGCTATTGATTCTCAAATACGTACCACTCCTTGTGGGATTCGACCCCAACTCACTTAGTTGGGTTATATTACTGACTAACGATCGTTGACCCTTAGAATTGGATGAAGTGTCTTGATACGTGAAATCAACAGTCCCGCCTAGGGTGTAGGCTCGGAGCATGACACCAGAACCCTTTGCACACACGATTTTTATTCTTATGATTTATTTTTCAGGTGTGCCGACGAGCTCAAAGCTTCATCCAGGGCTTCGATGAAATTCCAATGAGCTTCACATCATATGTGCCGACGAGCTCAAAGCTTCATCTAGGGCTCCGATGAAGTTCCAATGAGCTTCACACTTTCAGATCTAAACAACCGACAAACAACCACAACAAAGAACACCACTACTACACTTACTTTGTTGTGATGCTTTTAGGTTGTATTAAAAAAATAAAAACTTATGATGAAAAACAAAGACTGAAGAAGAAGAGGGTATTTGGTGGGGAAGGAAGATTTTGATTTTTTTAATTTTAGTTTTTCTGACACGCTAGTTTTTTATTTTTTTGGCACACCAGTTTTAGGGAGTAAAATAAATTCACTTTCGAGTAGTAAAAGTGTAATAGATGGTCATGATAGTTTAAACATGTAACTGACTTTTCAGGACAAATTCAAAAGAAAATCTATGCCTTTTTCCCTTTACAAATTGTTTTGTGCAAGATAAGTCGTCACTGCAAACGCAAACGTCAAAATAGGCAACTAGTTTGTTTGGTGCTGTACTTGCAATTTGCTAACAAGAACAGAGGACAAACAACTTTTGAAATCGGCACAACTAAGAGAGAAACAAAACATCATCATATATTAAAAGTGGGAAAAATCTAAGTCAAGAATTGAATCATTTTACCCTTCAACTAAATAAAAAATGAAAATATTAATTAATTAATTATTAAATAATAATCCTATCATATTAATAAGTTTTTCCTATGATTTCCTCATTTCATTTTCCTTTTTTGGGACTATATCATGTTAATTTATTTTTATTTTTCTCTCATGATACTATGACTTGCTTCAATTTAAATGGTGTCAAAAAGTGAGCTTGAAGTACTTTTTTTAAATGGCATCAAGAATTGATCGTCAGGTTTCCAAAGATTTCCCGTAAAGACCACGAGGAGAATAAAAGATTTATCTAAAATACTTGAGCAAACGAAGTAGAAATTGCTAACCAGATAAAGGATGCGTCCACATAAATTGTTATTTGGAAACAAAGGTGTAAGGATAGGTACAGAGTTCTCTTATTTTAATTTTCCCCTAAACAAATATTTTGAAAAAAATGGAGTCCTTTTTCCTGTGTGACTAAGATGCCTAGAGGATAATTGCACTTTTCTAATGAGGCTTTGTTGCATATATTGCAAATTAATAAGTCATAATGAAATTGATCATAATTTAAAGTAATAAATCATGCTAAAATAAATTTAGTAAGTATTAGTTACATGACTAAATATTAAAAGAAAGTAAAATTAGATCATGTATTTTAATTGTCTAAATCTATGTAAAACTAAAAAACAAATATTCAATATTATTGTGATTCTTAGTGTTGAATTGATTTTCTTTTTGCATTAGCATTAATTTGATTTTTATTTAAACTTTATTATAATTACCAACATGTATAGACTATAATCTTATTAGATCATTAAGAAATTATAACTTCCAAACATGAAATAATTATATTAAAAGATAAAAACTATGAAAAAGTATAAGAGATATTTAAAAATTATATCAAAGTAAATATTTTTACGTATAAAATAAAATTTTAAAATTATATATATAATGTCGGGTTGGTTTGGTCTCGGGTTGGGTTTTTTAGTTGAAACCAAACCAACCCAAATATAGTCGGATTTTTTTTTCCAACACCAAACCAAGTCAAACCAAACACTAGTCGAGTTTTTTTCGACTTGACTCGATTTACGGTTTAATTCGGTTTTCGATTCGATTTTGTACACCCCTAATGACAACCATCAATTTTTTTTTGGCATCACTATTGAGATCACTTCTACACCACCATATATTTTTTACGTGATTTTATTATTATTAATTTTTTTTGGATATTTTAGTGTCATTAATTATATCATATTTTTTGTTATTTTCTTGAGAAATAACTTAAATAGTTGCATTTTGGTAGGACTAAAGAAATATGTTAAGTATAAGTAAATTATATGTTTTTATGAATACTTTATCGAAGAAACCGAAAAAACCCAAAAAACCCGAAGTTGAAAAATCCGAGTTTTATTGGTTTGGTTTGGTTTATAAATTCAAAAATTCGACACAAATGATTTGGTTTGATATTTGAAAAATCCGAACCAACCCGATCATGTACACCCCTAGTTGTCATTGTATGTATGAACTCAATGATATCTTGTAGCAAATTGATTTTTCAATCAAGAACCTAACTTTTTTCTAGATTTGTTATGTGCCATGATGTTAATATGAGCTATCAAAATGAATTCCTTTAAAATTATTTAGATAATTCTATTTAACTTTGCTTCAGTGTTCTTTTTCCTACTTAACTCCGTTTTTCACAAGTAAATTTAGTATTTTCGTTAGTGTGCTTGATAATCAAGAATTTCACTATGAATTTACGGAAAAAAAAAACCTTTATCATAAATATTTTTGTCTCAACACTTTCTTTCTTCACCATCAAACACAATGTCTTAGACCCTTGGTTATGAAAGCAATAAAAAAAATACGGAGACAAGAGAAGAGCGATTTCTTATTCATTTTCAATAAGTATGCTCAAGAGTAAACAATATGAGTTCCTATACCTATATATAAGTATTGATAGAGACATACAAAAGGTTGTTATAACATAGCGTTAACATGGGAGATTATGGGAAAAGTTAAAGGTGTGAGAGTTGTATTCATCGAGAATATTCGGGGACATCCATACTAATATTTCATTAACAAAAATCAATTGATATTGCTTTTTTTTTTATTTCCTATTATTCTGATTTTTTAATGTCTGAACTATAGGAACATCAAGTCCATATTGCTATTCTTGAATCTAGAAAATGGTGCTCTTGGTGCAATTGTCCAAGAAAATATACCGTGGTTGAATAGTGTTTATTGGTGGATATTATGTTTTTCTCTCCAAATCAAAGAAAAATAGTGTGCTTTCTTTGAATCAAACACACTTTCTCTTATTTATACATACAATGAGATTAGATGTTGACTTAAATTTTTCTCTTTTTCGATATCATTTTTCTTGATAGTCTTAATTTTTTATTTCTTGTGTAACTAGAGAATCTAGCATTTTGATAATAGTAATGAATCCTTTCTTTATAAATTGAAGAAATTGGGACATAATATCTAGTCCTTTAACAAGTATGTATACAAACTGAAAAAAATTATGCACATGTGGATAAATATATAATTTTAAATCTACAAGTGAGGATTTTATATTGGCTACAAATTTATGTAGTAATAGGGGACAAACGGGCAATGCACTTCCCAAGACTAGTTTAATTTCTAAAATATGGCAAAGTTGGTTGCATGGTCTTATAGTCACAGAGTTAATAGGCTATGATAGCTACAGGTCTCAAGTATGAAGACTCATTGGAAATTAAGGTCTCTACATGTTTGAGCTTGACGATGCGAACATAGCTCTACCCTCAGCATCTCATGTTTCCTATGAAGCAATATTCCAAACCATTCAAAACTGGCTATAATTTGAAGCCATAAGAGATGAAGTGCAATGGTCATTGGTTAAACAGAAAAACTCTTAAATGCATCCCTGCAATTAAGTAGACATGAAATGTTTAGTTCATTAAAGAAAATACCTTATTATATGTACGTAAATAATTATACTAGCAAGCTGACCTGTTGAGACATTGAGATGTTCATATAGTCAGCTTTTTAAGCCGTTCCGAGAAACTAACTGGGGAATGGACTCCTGTAAGTAATAGTTTTTTCAATTTAGGCATACTGACATCATCTGTGCACGTTACTTCAGACAACCCGTCCGGTCTAAGAATATGCAAAACTTCAAGTTGCGGAAAGCTATAACCATTTACCCAGCCAGAGAGATCCATCTTTTCTTCATTATACTTGCCGAAAACCATTTTAAGTTTTCTTAATTTGGGCAATGTCTTGAGCACTGCCAGTAGATAACGGTCTACCATAAAGTAGACAAGAGTAAGCTTGATGAGATTCGGAGGAAATGATTCAGAGTTCAAGGCCATTGGTCCCCAAACATTCAAATGCAACTTAGCAATATTTGGATACGATGACAAGTTTATTTGCTCACTCGGGTCACTGGAAAACCTGAGCTTCAGAACCTCCAGCGCCTTTAACACAGGGCTAAATGTTGATAATATCTTAACGGTAGAATCAGACACTTGCTGTATACCCAGTTTTCTTAAATTGATCAATCGGTGCAACAACCTCAGTTCAAAAAATTTATCAGGTATCCACATCAAGGTTTGTAGATTATTAGGGGTAAAATGAGCTTATAGAAAAGCAACTGTTAGATGCTTGTCCATAATCTCTATAACAAAAATGTCTCAATTGTTTAGACTCCCAAACAACAGAAGGAAGTTGAATCATGCTATACCGATCAATATCTATGGTCTCTAGATGTGTGAGCTTGAGAATACTATTTGGCAGTTTTCCACGAAGATACCCCTCCAATCTCAGATAACGTAAGCAAGTCATGTTCCCAAATTTGCTTGGGATAGTGACAACTGCATCAGAATTATGAGGCACGACTACAACCAAAGTTTGCAATAATTTGAAGTCAAAATGAGCCATATGAAAAAATATGGAAGGGTTTTCTGTGAAACACAAAAGTACACGAAGCTTCTCAAGCTGTGGATTTGAACGGAAGAACTCATCCATGACATTATCAGAGTAGAATGCAATCCTTCGAAGCCTAGCAACATTGCCGGGATCACCGAATGCATTGTGCTCGGTGTGAAAGAAGTTACTTTCCTTAGCCAAGTCCACACACAAGCTATGTAACAAGTCATGTATGCGACAACTTGAAATTCTTCCATTATATGTCCTTTTGGCAAGTTGAATCAAGTTTCTAGAAACCAAATCATTTAGGACATCCTCCGCCAAATCCTCAGCCTCTCGCCTATTCCCACTATTTACTACTATCAACTTCTCAGCAATCCACATATTTATCAAATCAAAAGCACGAATTTCATGGTCCTCGGGGTAAAGGCCAAAGTACAAGAAACATGGCCTTGATGCAATTGGCAAATCATTGTAACTGAGAGCCAATACCTTAGCACATCCATCTTGAACTTTATGGCCCATACTCTCAAGTACTCTGTTCCACGCATGTTCTGTTCTTTCTCTTGCCCTTAACATGCCTGCAGTCACCACTATGGCTAGCGGTATACCTCCACATCTCCCAACTATATTTCTACCAATATTTACCAAGTCAGGTGAAGCATTGGCCCAATTATTATTATCATCAAAATTAAAGATTTTGTTGGTAAAGAGTTCAAAGCTTTTCTCGGATTCTAGGGGTTGCAATGCATAGAGGGAGAATTCCCCTCCTATGTATCTCCCTACAGTACTATTTCGAGACGTGATTATTATTCTACTGCCCACTTTTGAATCACATTCTGGGAGGACAAGTTTCAGATCATCCCAAATTTCATGATCCCAAATGTCATCTAGGAGGATAACATTCCTTTTTAGTTTCAAGAATGATCGCAGGTTGTCCTCCAAATTTTCCTTCCTTTCCTGTTCCGTCAGTCCAACTTGTTTGGCTAGGTCGAGTAATATTTCTCCCGTTCTTGGCTGTTGTGAAACGTAGACGAGCCCAGAACACTCAAATTGATCTTGAACATGCCTATAAAGTTTCTTGGCAAGAGTTGTTTTCCCCAGACCGGGCATGCCAACTATGGAAACAACTCCATAATGCAAATCTTGATCAAGTAATTTGGCTTGTAGCATATTGAAGTCATCATCCAAACCGGTGATCTCTGTTTCATCAGCATGAAGGAATAATCTTCTCCGATCCGATAGAACACAATCATCATTATTGTTATCAATATCTATGATGTTGTAAGTTGTCCTTATACGGTCAATGTCATCAACCCTTCTCTTTATCTTCTGAATCTCCATAGCAAACTCATCCGCAAAAGAACTCATCTTAAGGCAACTAATTGCGCCTTTGAACTTATTGGATTGTTGAATTTTCGGAAGGAAGTCATCTAAGAGATTCTCCACATCACCTGCAAGTTCTTGAATATCTTTTAATAAGTTTTTGACCCTCGAATCACCTCCAACTTCCTTGGCCTTTGCGTTGTCAACATATGATCGAATGTGTCTCATTTCTCTCTGGAGCCAATCAATGTCCTCTTTCAACCAAAATAAACGTGTTCCTTCTTGAATCAGTAGATTTCCAGCTAGTTCTACAGATTTATTGATTACTGCTGTAAGAAGAATTTCAGCCATTTTTTTCTTCTCTTTTTTCAGTAGCTACAAAAAAATGAGTATAGTAATGCTTTAGCCCAAGTTTCCTAAAAATGTCAACGATAAAGAAGAAAGAGAGAGACAACGTGGGGCAGCCATATAGAGGTAGTTTGTATTTTTTTTTTTTTTCATATGCCCTTTCATTTATTGAAGTTTTATATTGAGAAAATGGTTAAATGCCCCCTTAACATATATTCGAATTTTCAACTATATACTTAAATTTAACGAGAGTCCTACTACCTCTATACTATTTAAAACTGAAATAATTACCTCTCTGAATGCTTAGCTGGCATAGTGAGTGTATTTCACTCTCTTTGGGAGAGTGAGCATCAAAATCTATTACTAAAACTTTTTTAATATCTCTTTTCAATAAATATATGCATTTTTAACTATTTATTTTTCTTATTAGTTTCTTTCATCTTCATCAATATAGACAAATCTCTAAATCTTTCCCCACCTATAAGTCTTGTTGCCATCACCATATTCACCGGATTCACTATTTCTGATTCCAAACAAATTTTTGTATTCACATAAAACTCTTGCAATACCAATCAACCTAAATCAATTGAGATAAGTTTACATATATTTATATCACCTCAAGATACTTTGGATCTGATTTGAGAAAAATCAATATGGGTTCACTTTTAATCCATTGGACCAACCGAAACATATTTTTTACTAAAAGAATATCAAATCTCAATCAATCAACTATATCTACAAAATTGTCGCTATTAATCTTGTTAATTCATCAACTATCGTAGAATCAATTTCTCCCTCTCTGAAATTCTTGTCGCCATAGATGATGTTGTCGAAGACATCGTAGGCTCCTCCTCCTCCTCTTCCTTGAGAGGATTGCTTATCTTCTGTGACCATCATTAATGACAATATAGAAGAAAAGGGTAAAGAAATATAAAAATAATAATAATTTGATGATGTGTCAGACATGAAACGCACATGCCACCATAGATCTGGTTATGACTTTTTTAAGGGTATAATTATTTCATTTTTAATAGTTCAGGGGAGTGATAGGACTCCAGTAAAGTTTAAGTGAATAGTTGGGAATCCAATTATACATTGAGGGGGCATTTGACTATTTTCTCTATAATATTATATTATAATATAATAAAACAAAATTATAAAAATATATCAATAGCTTGAAATAATTACAAACATGATTGAAGAAACTCATAGAAAATAAAATTTCTAACATGAATACACAAGTATAAATAATCTAATATAAGTTTTCTAATGATAAAAGAATCATTATCCCTGAAAATATTTTTTTATCATACCATACCATTTTACCCCCTAAAAGAAAATAATCAATAATAGTATTATAATAAAAACATCACTATATCATGAATAAAAATAAAATTACCTTTAAATAGCTAAATAAAATATGATTTTGCTATTTTAATTTTTTTTGTTCCCACTTTTAGTAATACTAATTGTTAAACACGTGTCTCTTGCACGTGTATCTCATGCTAATTAGAATTGATATTTCACTATAAGAAAATTGTTAATTACATGGTGGATTTCCCTTCATTTTCCTGGGAATTAGTATGAAAATCCTCAAGAATCTTATTTTCCTGCAAATTTTCATATTAATTTCCAGAAAAATCCCCATATAATTAACAGTTTTCTTGTAGTGTTCTAAAATGATATATATTTGAAGTATGTATGTGATAAAAATGTTATTTCCTCAAATTTTATTAAACTTCAAAGTTATTCAACTATTACAAATCACAATTGATTTTTATAAAGATTAAGAGTAGACAACTTGTAATCTAAAAATAAGAAGGGACCCCTGCTAACAAATGAAAGTATGAATATGTGTTAATTGTGTCTTATAAAAAATTCTCGAAAAACTTATCGTCCTTACTGAACTTACCATGCTGGGGTAGATATTGGTTCCACATCATCCTTCCATGGCCATCCTCGACCATATTTAATTTCACCAACAGCTTTGTGTTCCTTATTTAATTTGTTAATATTATAAGCAAAATATTTCCTATATGAATTTGTTAAAATATAGCTCTATTTACCAGCTCATAAAGTTATCATATTAGAGTTTTCATTATTATTAATAGGAAAAGGCTCAAATATGCCATTGAACTTTTAGAAAAGTCTCATTTATGTCATCAGTTAAAAGTTTGGCTCATCTATGTCATTACCGTTGAAAAAGTAAAAAAATAAAATAAAGGTTGATTATTTAAAAGTAAAATAAACATTTAAAAAAGTAAATTAGGAAAAGGAAGAATAATGTAACACCCCGCTACTAGAAAAACTTAGAATTAGGAAGAAATCATTTTTTTGGAAATAAGTTAAATCTGGAATTTGGATAAATTGTGTTAAGTATGAGTTTTTGGTCAACTTCAAATGAACATAACTCATAGATCAAGCTGAGTTAGGTGTAGTAGAAGATACTGTAGAAAAGATATTTGAATTATCTTTCCAACGCCGTTGAGTTTGCACGATTCCGAGTTTGTATGAGGGAGATATGCCATTTTAAATTGGGCTGTCTAGATAAGGAAAGTCAAAATCAGATTTTAGAATGATATTTTGGTCTTTTCCATAACCAATTAAATTATTTCATTTTTGATAATTACTTAGGGGTCTAAACTGAATTTGATCAGTTAACGCACTCAAAGAATTCATGGATTTCAAGAGAAAGAACGCGAGAGGAGAAAGAGCTAAAGTACAACGTTCGTGAGGTATTGCTTGTAGATTTCATAAACGGGTGATTTCTACGAGGTATGAGATCACATAGCGTTGGATTAGTTCATTCACGCGTCAATCATGATTTATTTCAGCGAATTGTGATTTTTGAAGGTTTAGAAATTGAGTTTTTGATCAAATTTCTTAAGTTTCTTGAGTAACACCCAAAAAGAAAATTCAAACTAAGAGTCGAACTATCCTTCATAGTGAGCAAGTCTTTTTCCAAGGAATTAAAATTTATTTAGTATTAAAAGGTCAGGTCACTAGATATAGCACCTTGACTTCCAAGAAATAGTAAAATCTAAAATTTTGCAAGTTATGCTTAAGTTATGAGTTTTGGGTCAACTTCAACCGACCATAACTCTCTAAAGAAAAAATGAGTGGGCTACAAGATATATAATTAAGTATCTTTGAATTATATTCCCAATGCCGTCGAGTTTGCTTAGTTTCACGGTCGGATGAGTGAGATATGTCCTTTTGAAGTCAAGTTGTTCAGTTAAGGAAAGTTACCCGAAAATAGTAAGGGGTATTTTGATTTTTTCCTTACCAAATCAGATTTTATTCGTTCTTATAAGATTTTAAGGGTCTAGTCCTAGTAGGTTCAGTTTTATAATCCTCATATACATCTAGAGTTTTATTTGAGAGTTTAAGAAGAAAAAAGAAGAGAGAAAAAGAGAAAAGAGAAGAGGATCAAAGCGTTTGTCGAGGTTCTTGAGTCTTCTTATGGATTTTCGCCAAGGGTTTGATCCCTAATAGATATGTAAGCTTTCATAGTGTTGGGTTCGTTCCCCCACATTCCAAACAAGATTTTTCATATTCGAATTCGTCCATAAAGATTGTTAGATTTAAGTTCTTGAAAAGTGTTCTTCAAGTATCATTCTAAATCTTATTTTGTTGGGATTTTGATATTTTCTTGAGATGAATGTGAGTGTTTTGAGGGTTGTATTGAGTAGATTAGTATGCACTTATGTTGAGAAATAGAATCCAAGTGATTGAGGAAGAAATCACTCGAATTTAGGCGAATTAGGGTTAGAAAACGAGGAAAAAAAAGTCAGACAAGGAACAAGTACCAGGTACGCGATGCGAACCTGTGCCTTCGGTGTGAATATTTTCTCTCTGCGTCGCGGTGGACTCCACTGTTTCAAAAATTATTTCGATCAAATATTTTAATTCATCTCCGCATCGGGGACTTGCTTCCTAGACAGTGTTTTCAACCGTTACTCATTATTTACTATCTAAAATACTCCTAAACATCAAGATATCTTTCCTACTACAAATCATAACCTTGAATTCATAATTCACATTCAAAATAGAGCTAAAAGTTAAGTCTTCAGAGTCCTTTCGAGTCTGTTAAGAAAGTCCCTTAGAATCTTTTTGAGGAGTCTTCTACAAATTCAAATAACTTGTTTCAAGACTCGAACAAGTGAGTATGAGAGTGAGGAGAAGTTATTCATGAGTCTACTTTATCATCACGAGATACTTCATATCATGAACCATTACTCTTGAATTCATAAATAACATTCAAGAGAGAGTTAAGAGTAGCGTTCAAGAAAGTCTTTGAGTTCAATTGTGAATCCTTTGAAATTAACTATCAATTTGAGCTATATTTTGAAGAAGTAAGTATAAGATGAGAAGAGTCGGATACATGAGTTCCATACTGTAATGTAGACCCTCGAGTCGAGTCGTTCACGCCCATAAATTCCGCATGAATTCCATAAGTTAAGTATCTTTGCGAGGAGTAGTATCTTCAAGTTCTAAGTCTTGAGTATTGAGTTCCTAATCTCTCTTGAGATTTTTTTCCTAATCATGAGACTATTTCATGTTACCCATGAAGTCCATGAGTTGAGTTGTTCATGCCCATAGTGAACATTATGCAGATGAGTAGTATCCATGAAGTTCAGGCCCATAATTCCGCATGAACCCCTGAGTTGAGCATGCTTGAGATGAGTAGTATCATTGAAGTTATTGAGTTCCAAGTATTGAGTTCTATCTATGGTTAATGAAAACCTTGCATTGAGTCGTTCACGTCCATTATTCGGCATAAACCTTAATTTAAGAAGTCTCTAACAAACGTTTTAACTTTGTTTTAAGACTTAAACTTTGAGTTGAGTAAAGAGTAAGAGTAAAATTTATTTTCTTATAATATTAAATAGCTAAATAAAATATGATTTTGATATTTCAACTATTTCGTTCCCACTTTAGTAATACTAGTTGTTGAACACGTGACTTGCACGTGTATCTCATGCTAATTAGAATTGATATTCTAAAATGATATACATTTGAAGTATGTATGTGATGAAAATTGGAGGAGGAAAATATGAGTGTTAATTGATGAACTATTTCCTCAAATTTTGTTTAACTTCGAACTTATTCAACTATTGCAAATCACAATTGAGAATTTATGAAGAATAAGAGTAGACAACTTGTAATCTAAAAATGAGACGGGACCCCTGCTAACAAATGAAAGTGTGAATAGGTGCTAATTGTGCCCTGTCAATAAATTCATAACCCTTCGGAAAACTTATCATCCTTAGATTAAAAAAACAACAACTTATCATCCTTACTGAACTTACCAAACTGGGTTAGATATTGGTACCACATTTAATTTCACCAACAGCTTTGTGTTTCTTTTTTAATTTGTTAATATTATAAGCAAAACAATTCTTATATGTTGTTGAAATATAGCTGTATTTACCAGCTCATAAAGTTATCATATTAGAGTTTTCATTATTATTAGTAATAATTATACAACGTTATAAGCTTTACATAATCAATTAGTATTTCTCACTTTTCCTTTTCATGTCAAAAATACGGATCCCTCTATTTCAAATTAATTGAATTGTTGAGGTGTTTGATATACTTTAAGAAAAGAAGATTAAGACATAAATTATGCGTAACTTTTCATTTTTACCCTTATTAATTATTGTCAAATTTATGATTCAATAACTAAAGATTAATGGGAAAAGGGTAAAAAATGCCTTTCAAATATGTGAAAGGAACAAAAATATTCTCCATTTATAGTTTGGTCCAAAAATGTTCTTCTCAACAATACTTTGGTTGAAAAAATGCCCTTATTGTTATTTTGGATTTAAAAAATGGTCCTTTTTTCAAATAAATATATTATTTATTTTCTTTTTAACACATTCTTTTCTAGTAATATTTTTTTAAAATTAGAAACTTTTTATCTTCAATTAAAAAAAATAAAAATGGAAATATTTTTATTTTATTATAATTATTTTCTATCGCTATGTAAATATAAATTAATGATGAACATACTATGATCTTATACATATAACATATATTATCTATCGAGATAATACATGAAGTTATTTTTATTTTAATTGATAAGATGAGATTAAGAAGAAAAAAAATATTTCATACATTTTTATTTGTTAAAGTGATTTTAAAAGAAAGAAACAAGATAATAGTTCTTTAATAATTTAATTAAGAAAAAAATTTGGTCAAAAGAAAAAAATATACTTATTCGAAAAAGGGCATTTCTGACCCATTTTAGTAACTATGGGGGCATTTTTGGTCTGAAGTATTGACTGCAAGGCATTTTTAGACCAAAGTATTGACGGCAAGAGCATTTTTGAGCCAAACTATAAACGAAGGACATTTTTGTTCTTTTCACATAATTTGAGGGCATTTTTGGCCCTTTTCCCAAGATTATTAATAACTAATTTCAATTCTAACTAATGAAGGATAAAATTGGAAAAACGTTCTAAAAATAATCTTGAAAATTGAATAATTAACTTAATTTGAAAAATGAAAAATGCCTCAACAATTCAATTAATTTGAAATGGAGAGAGTATTATTTTTTTTTTTATAGAAAATTGATACACATTGAAAAAAAATATATCATGATTTTGAAAAAGTAAAAAAAATAAAATAAAGGCTGATTATTTAAAAGTAAAATAAACATTTTAAAAAAGTCAATTAGGAAAAAGGAGGATAATGTTTATTATTCAAATTTTTTGAGGGGAGGAGGGAAGAATCTGATTTACGGTGTGTTCCATAGTAAGGAAAATATGTTACATAGAAATTACTTCTGTAAAATGACTTTTGAAAAAATAAGTGGGTTTTTTAATATACTTTCTTATATTTACATAAACAAAAATATTGTTCTAAAAATATTTGTATGTAACCTAGATAAATACCATGAAAGTGAGGTGGGTAAGAGGTGGTGGGAAAGTGGTAGAAAATAGTTTCCTCGTTAATAAGGAACTTATATTTTTCTAGTCTTTGTTTAAAAAAAAAAAAGAACTTATATTTTTTAAGAGAAAATATTTTTCGAATTTTTCATCATGCCCTGAGCCTACACCCTGAACGTGACCGACACTCGAGCACTATTGTTGGCCCCAGTGAACCCTTGGCCTACCGCCTAACTTACTTACTCACTTAAACATAAGAATAGTCTCAAAATATAACTTAAATAGATATAAAACTTAGCCAAAATGACAAATCAAGTCTTTGAACAACATCTGAAATGAATATGACTAAAGAACTATAACTACTCGTCTATGAAACCTCTAAAACAAAGAGGGATGTAGGAACAAGACCCTCGATTATCCTAACAATTGAAAAGCTAAAAAATAACGAAAATGATCCTCCGAAAAGCAAGGAGGCTCACCAACTGACTCTGAGTGCATAACTTGATCAACGAGGCACTGGATGTTGATTCTGGTTACCTGTATCTGCATCATAAGACGATGCAGACCAACTGACATCAGAACATTGAATGTACGAGTATGCCAGTGAAATGCTAAACATAACATCAGCTTGAAAAGAATCTGAAAAGAACACTTAACTTGGCTTTACTCAACTTATGAATAACTTAACTCAATATAAAGCAGCAATACATATGCAATATATGGAAAACTTTTAGAACAATATAAAACAACTCAGTTTGTTAAAGAAATTCGATAACAACTCAACTTACTTATGTAATAAAGTAATATAGTTTTTGTTGAGTTTCTCTAATCGACCACCACCACTATGAGCGTAAGTGGTGATACAACGTCTTGCCCATACAACCAGAACTGTCCTATACTTTGTCATCCTATAGAAAGCCGTAACTAAGTGGATCCACTAGTGTATGCTTAAAAGCATCAAGGAATCATCTAAAAAGTATGATCCTTTACTGCCCATGATGGCTACATGGTTTATGCATACTTGAGTTATTATGAACTCGCGTATCCATATAAGTGCTCAATACTACTCCCAAAATATACTTAGCTCATGTGTTTACAAAAACAAAACTCTTTCTTTGATTTGAGACAATTACTCAATACTTAACTTAAAAGCTCTCTTGGAAATCACTGTTCTCTTTCTTGTTCAAATGTGAAAACATTTTAAACTCTTGGGAATACTTAGTTCCCGTATAATCTTTGAAGAAATGAACTTAACTCTTTACTCGTTGCTTAACTCAAATTTGAAAAACTTTATGAACTTCTCTTGACTTGATTCTTAGCTTCTAGACTTGACTCTTAGCTTTTCTTGAATTGAATTATGAATTCAAGGTTCATGATCTCATGTTTATTGATGATTTCAAGATGTTTAGACGTACCTTAGAGTGTGTTGACACCCAATTTTGACCCTCCCCAATTTAATTAATTTTCAAGCTTCTTTAATTTCAAACAATTTGAAATAATTATTTTCAAAAATTAATAAAATATTTTCAAAAATATTATTCAAGGTATTTGTCATTTTTTCTTATAAAATACATCTCTATAGATTTATAATATAAAGTTTCATATATTTATTACTTTGAATAAATATTTGGAAGACAACTTTTACCTAAAATTATGTTCAAATTAAGTACGCGTTTTATTTCCGATTAATTCGTTAGTCTAATAAATGATCTTTCCATCTCAAGATAATTAGTTTGTGTTGTCGAAGATAAGAAGTTTAAATAATTAATTAGATTTGTAATATGTCTTGTTTTCGTTCTTATCGAATTTGAACTAAAACCATTCGAATTAGGTGACAATGTGAATTAAGGGACCTATTCCCTCTTGAATTTCTTTTAATTCAATTGAACCTCTAACTTAATAAAATCAGTGAATGTTCAATGACCCAGCCCACTCTTTTTTCTAAAAATACCCAGACCCATTTCGTTCTTCTTCAGACGCGCACACACACATCAGCTCGAAGCAGTACCCGACCGACCCCTTTACTGCGTCTTCGTCGCAGCTATGTAGACCCAACAGAAAACCAGTACAGAGAAGGACCAGACGCAACCCAAATCGCGTGTTGAATCGCGACCTCGTGCATCCCTCTCCTCTATTCTTATCCGTTCGTACGAGAACGTCGGAGGACAAGGCCAGGTGTCTCCATCTCCTTCCGAGTTCGTCCTTGTCTCAAAATTAGACGACTCTCCTCTCTTTTCTGTTAGAAATTCGTTCCATTGACAGCTCCTCAAGCCTTATCTGCTGAAGGCTTTTTGAAAATCCTGAATTCCCACATCGTTTTTAACAAGAAATTTCCCCAAATCTCTCTTATATAAACCCCTTTCTTCTCACTTTTCAAGGGGCGGGTTTTTTAGACATGAGAGTACACCTATAAGGTTTGGGAATTCTCAGTTCAATAGTTTAAAGTCTTTGTGACTGTTCGAGTGCAAGAGGTGAAGTCGTCTTCTCAACTCATCGTTCGGTTTGCTGCCCAGAAGTTCAATTAGTTTGGGTAAGAGTTCAATTTTTTTAATTCAAGTTTCAAACAAGATTTTTGTTTAAGATGCCTAAACCCTTCCTTAGAGAACTAATTGAACTCTTACCCAAACTTTGGTTTCATTTTAAAAAAAATGTGTTATTCCCAAACCCCTTTAAAAAGGTTTATTTTTCTAAAAAAATTAAGTAGCGACTCCTAAAATTGTTATTTTTCCAAAAAACTTTAATAAATTTGCCAAAGTTGCGAAAATGATTTCGAAACCTTTAATTTTCAAAATCTGATCGTAACAGAGTGTTGGAATCAACTAGAAAACATAGATACGTGGCTAAGGAAAAGATGGGGGAATCAACCTCAAGAAACTTCAACAACAAGAACCCACAAGATTTCAATCGAATTTACATCAAGAACTCATAGGATTTACTTTCAAAACTATATAATTTCATTGAATTGAATCATGATTGGCGTGTGGGTGAACTAAATCAATGCAATGTGATATCACATACCTCGTAGGGATCACCCCTTAACGGAATCCATGATCTTAGCTTCGAAAATTTGACGATTCGTGCTTCTTCTCCTCTTTTATCTTCTTCTTTTTTCTATTCTCTAAAACCCTAACTCAATATTGTAAAAGCTAAATTGAATCCTATCAGTTTAGACCCCAATTAATTACCAAAAAATGAAATTAAGTCATGGGGTATGCAAAGACCATAATGCCCTTCTAAAATCCGGATTAAACTTTCATTATTTGAACAACACAACTTCAAATGGGCATATCTCACTCATAAGAACTCGGAATCACACAAACTCGACGGCGTTTAAAGATAATTCCAAGATCTTCATTTAAAGTTGACCAAAAAAACCCAAACTTAACATAACTTGACAAATTTCTAGATTTTTATTCTTTCCAAAAATTGACTCTTTCTAGTTCTTTCATTTCACGCGATGTTACATCTTTTTTTACCAAACAAACATGAAAAAATTAGAATACAGTTTCTAATCATGTCATGACCTAACCCATTGGGTTGTGCTGGCACCTACGCTAAGACTAGATAGGAGAACCCTCAACCCCCAAACCGGTTAAGACATGCGGAAAATAATCAACATGAAATCTAACACCCTATAAATATATTTAAAAACTCTTAACTTGATTTAAATTCAAAGTGATTTTAGAAGAACACACTAACATTCCCCTACGAACTAATCTAAATAAGTATAAGAGCTACTAAAAATATAGTTTATGAATTAATAAGACAGAACTCCCACCATAAGAATGTAGGAAATATGGAAGGAAAATAGTATCAATGCAATTTGTAAGAAATATGGAAGGAAAATAGTATCTTTAGAGAATGCTCAAGTTTATTATAGGCTACTTAAGGACACTTGAAATGATTACAATCATCAACTATATCACTATTTATACTATTCAAAATAGAAAACAAAAAGTCTTGCACAAATAACTAAATACATGTATCACAATTTACTAGAGGCATGTACTACGAAATACTAAGAGACTTCTTGAAAAACTAAGAGACATTTTAGGAAGACTAAACATTGATGCATTAATTCCAACACTCCCACTTAATGCATTTGCTTGATAACTCCAATGTGTTCTCGAAGATAGCAAATTTTTTCTCTAGGAAGTGCTTTGGTGAAGATGTCAGCAAGTTGTTCTTTTGTCTGACAATAATGCAACTGAATTTCGCCTTTCTCTTGTGCTTCTCGGATAAAATGATACTTGATGGAAATATGCTTTGATCTTTCATGTCTGACTGATTCTTGACAATTGCAATTGCTGATTTGTTGTCACAATACAGAACATTCTCTCTTTTTTGTTTTTCACCAATGTCTTCAAATATTCTCCTAAGCCAAATAGCTTGAGAAGTAGCCTTGGATGCTGAAACATATTCTGCTTCGGCAGTGGATTGAGCAATAACACTTTGCTTTTTTGATAACCAAGAACAAATACTTGATCCAAATAAGAAAGCATAACCAGAAGTACTCTTCATGTCATCTATACTTCCAGCCCAATCACTATCAGAATAACCAATTAAGTTCAAATCTCGACCAAATTTGTACATTATCCCATAATCCATTGTTCCTTGCAAGTAGCATAAAACACGCTTTGCAGCTCCAAAATGCACTTGGCTTGGTTCTTGCATGAATCTAGATAATAAACTAGCAGCAAACATAATATCTGATCTTGTTGAAGTAAGATATAGCAAACTTCCAATCAAGCTCCTATAAAGTGAGCTATTAGCTTTCTTTTCTCCATCATCTTTTTTAAACTTCTCATTTGCTGCTAATGGTATGGCCACAGACCTGCAATCCATCATTTTGAATTTTTGAAGAATACTTTTGGTATACTTCTTTTGAGAAATGAAAATTCCTTCTTTCACTTCAGAAACTTCGATGCCCAAGAAATAATTTAGCAATTCAAGATCACTCATTTCATAAGCTTGCATCATATCTTGCTTGAAATTTTGCATCATCTTTATATCATTTCCTGTAAAGAGCAGATCATCCACATATAGACAAACAATGATAATGCTGTCATGTTCTTTCTTCACATACAAAGTGGCTTCACTTTTACTTCTCTGAAAATTATTTTTCAGAAAATATGTATCAATTTTATTGTACCAGGCTCTTGGAGCTTGCTTCAGCCCGTAAAGAGCTTTTTTTTTAGCCTGTACACCTTCTCTTCTCCCCCTTGAACAAAAAATCCTTGAGGTTGCTCAACATAAATCTCTTCATCAAGTTTTCCATTCAGAAATGCAGATTTAACATCAAGTTGAAATATCTTTCATTTCTTTTGTGCAGCAATAGCAATTACATTTCTAATTGTCTCAAGACGAGCAACATGAGAGAAAGTTTCTTAAAAATCAATACCTGGTTTTTGTGAAGCCTCTAGCAACCAACCTTGCTTTGTGCTTTTGAATATCTCCTTCCTGATTGAGTTTGATTTTGTAAATCCATTTTAGACTTACAACTTCTCTTTCTCTGGGTATAGCCACAAGCTCCCAAGTATTATTTTTTTCAATCATCCGAATTTCTTCTTCCATGGCTTTCTTCTAAACATCATGCTTTATTGCTTCTTCATAATTTTTTGGCTCAACACCGGCAAAGTTACATCTTTGATGAATGTCACTCAATATTTTTGTTCCTCTTGGAGGCGGTTCTTCATCATCTGAATCTGGGATTTCTCCCCCTTGAGAGACATCTTCATCTTTCTCATCCTCTTCTTGATTTGAAGATATAATAGCAGTATTCTCTATCTTTTTATCCTCCCAATTCCATGTTGTTTTTTCATCAAAAATGATATCTCTACTAACAACAAGTTTGTTAGATTTGACATCGAGAAGCCTATATACTTTTGTCACAACACTATAACCAAGAAAGATACATGTTTCACTTTTTTGAACTAATTTTGTTCTTTTCTCAGCAGGTACATGAGCATAATAAATACAACCGAAAATTTTAAAATGACTTACAGAAGGTTTAATTCCACTCCAAGCTTCAACTGGTGTCTTGTCCTTTAGTGCCTTTGTTGGACACCTGTTAAGGATGTGAACTGCTGTATGCACTGCTTCTGCCCAAAAATATTTTGGCAGCCCTTTCTCATTCATTATAGTTCTAGACATTTCAACAATTGTTCTATATCTTCTTTCAGACACACCATTTTGTTGAGGAGTATACCCTGCTGTAAGTTGCTTCTGAATGCCTTTATTTTTGCAATATTCTTCAAATTCTCGACTTGTGTATTCACCTCCTCTATCACTGCGAATGTTTTTTATGTTGCAACATTTTTGCTTCTCAACAAGGACTTTAAATTTCTTAAATGTAGCAAATGCTTCTGACTTTTCTTTCAAAAAATAAACCCAAGTCATTCTTGAGAAATCATCAATAAAGATTAGAAAATACTTTTGACTTCCAAGAGATGGAGTCTTCATTGGTCCGTAAATATCGATATGGATTAGTTCCAAAAGTACACTTGCTCTCCAAGATACCCCTTTTGGAAAAGACTTCCTATGTTGCTTTCCTATTATACAACTTTCACATGGATCCACCTCAGTATGTATCTCAGGAAGGCCTTGCACCATGTCCTTTTGCTTGAGAATCTTCAAACCATGAAAATTCAAGTGACAAAATCTTTTTTGCCAAAGCCATGAATCATCTACAATTTCATTTTTAATGCATTGTAATGAAATTGCCAAAGGAAGTTTCTTTTTATCATCATTACTTCAATAATGACTTGATTTGACTCAATTTTATCATAAATCCTGCAATAATTATCTCGAAACACAAGAGAATAACCATTTTCCATGAGTTGACGAACACTAAGCAAATTTTCTTCCAAGTCAGGAACATAAAGAACATCATAAATTTGCTTACCGCTTCCTTTCATGTTGATCGAAATAGTACCTTTACCTTGCGCATCAACTAAGGCTCCATTCCCTATCTTCACTTTAGTAGTGATGCTATTATTAATTGAGAGGAAAGCCTTTTCATCTCCATTCATGTGATTACTACAACCACTATCAACATACCATTCATTGCTTTTTGTTGAAGTATCAGATTTAGAAGCAAAGAAAAGGTTTTCTTCCCTTTCTTCCTCTTGTTTTTCATAAAAATTGCTTGCTCTCGTTTCTTGTGCTAGCAATCCTTTTCAACGTGGCCAAACTTTTTACAAAAGTTACATTGGGGCTTGCCTTTGTGCCAACATTTTTCTGCATTGTGATTAGTCTTTTTACAAACTTTACAAAAAAGACTAGAGTTCTTCTCACCTTTTTCTTCAACCTTCTTGGAACAACCATCATGATCCTGCTTCTTTTTTTGGCTTGTGATTCTTCTTCTGTTGATTTTTTGAGAAATTTTGAGAATTCTCATTTGTTTTAGACTGGAAAGCCGTCTCTTTGGGTTGATCTTCACGAAAACATCTTTGCTTCTCGTGTGCACGAAATGATCCAACTAGCTCTTTGATGGAAAGCTTAGAAAGATCTTTCGTCTCCTCAGTGATAGCAACAATGTAATCATACTTCTCTGTGACACTAATTAGAATCTTTTCCACAACTTGTTGTTCAGAAATTGTATCACTATGATTTCTCATTTCATTAACAATATTCATGACTCTTATGCAATATTCATCAATTTTTTCAGATTCTATCATCTTTAAATTTTGAAACTCTCTTCTAAGAGATTGAAGATTTATAGTGCGTACCTTTTCGTCACCATACATCTCAGTTTCCAGAGAATCCCAAGCTTCCTTTGCAGTCTCACAAGTAGCAATTTTTGCAAAATATGTTCTTGAAACTACCATTTGGATTTTGCTCAAGGCTTTTGCATCTTGACGATACTTAGCCTCAAGATTTTTCATCTCTGCTGCTGTAAGATCACCATCGTTGTCTGGCTCTTCAAAGCCATTTGCAACAATAGTCCACAAACCTTCAGCTTTCAAATGTGTTCTCATTCTTATCTTCCAGTATTCAGAATCAGTTCCATAAATAAATGGAGTAAGAACAACTGAAGAATCAACACCTTCATTTGTTTTGGATGCCATATTTTTTTCTTCACCTAACCCCAGATTAAGAACGAAAACCTGCTCTGATACCAATTTGTAGGAAATATGGAAGGAAAATAGTATCAATGCAATTTGTAAGAAATATGGAAGGAAAATAGTATCTTTAGAGAATGCTCAAGTTTATTATAGGCTACTTAAGGCTACTTGAGATTATTACAATCATCAACTACATCACTATTTATACTACTCAAAATAGAAAACAAAAAGTCTTGCACAAATAAATAAATACATGTATCACAATTTACTAGATACATGTACTATGAAATACTAAGAGACTTCTTGAAAAACTAAGAGACAATTTAGGAAGACTAAACATTGATGCATTTATTCCAACAAAGAAAAGAGGAGTAGAAGCTGACGAAGATAACAAGCTGTCGAAGTTGGTTTTGAAATTTGATTGTAAAGTTGTGATTTTCGTAAGTTTTAGAGTTATGAAGAGTTTTTTTTTTGTAATACGTATATTTGATTTATAACCAAAAAATATTTACAGTACAGTTTTGACAGCCTAGACAAGTTGCACCTTCATACAATCATTAAAACCTAAAAATATACTATGACATAACTAAACAAGAGGCATCTGTAGTTTATACAGGATAATCAGCTAATCTTTGCTAAACTCATTTTCCATGTTGCAATGTCTCTCCGTCTAATATGTATATGTAGCATCATATCTTTGATCATCAAATCTGAGTGAAAAGGTCGTCTTTCGAAGGGATGCCGTTTAGAGCTTGCCACACTGTGATCTTTCAATCCCTCTTAAGAGTGATCTTTCAATCCCTCCTCAAGAGAATCTACAATAAGCAATTTTATATAGAAAAAGGACTCTCTTCTTAATCTCTTTTGAATAGCAATGTATCTGGTAAAAGAAAAGGAACAAAATGCTACGTATTTGTGAAGTTTATTAGCCAATCTCGGATGATTTTATATGATCTAATTTATTTTCATAAAATATTATGTGTGATTTATTATTACTTAGCTTTTACAGTAACTGAGGGGAGGTTAGTTTTGTGTACCTATCGAGCAACCAATTTTCGGGGAAGATTCCAACTTCATTTTCCAATCTAACAAAGCTGGAAGTGTTGAGAATACAGAGAAATTGGTGATTTTCGTCACTTGACTGTCCTAGACCTGCAATATAATCAGCTTACTGTCTCTATACCACCATCAATTTATAACATTACTACAGTGCAAGTGATTGATCTTACCGGTAACAATCGTACTTGGGAGACAACAGACACTATCGATTTCTCACGATTTTGAATCTTAAACATATCAAAGTAAGGACCCGCTTCGGTCTTACAATTTTTACAGGCAACTCTCTCTTATTTCAACTCTCTCTTATTTCTTACTCACTTGTTGTTTTCTCTCTTGCTTACTTTCTTGGTTGCTTTCTTTCTTGGTTGGTTACAATTCAAATGGATCACCTCTATTTATAGGAGGTGATAGAAGAATTTAAATATATACATACTACTATATTCTAGAATATTCCTAGCTATCTTCTAGAACTATTCTTTCTAGAATATTTCTAGACTTTCTCTCTAGAATACTCATTCTAGAGATCTTCCTTCAATTCTTTACAACTCCGGAATATTCTAGATTTTTCTTGATTTATCTTAAGTAAATAATTAAGTTGGTGATAAATTCTTAACACTTAACATTTGTTACAAAATTATCTATCACAGGTCTGCATTTGGAAGGTAATTCCTTACGAGAGATAAAACTTTCCTCCTTTTCTCTCTTCACCAAACTTGTACTCATATGTTTCCTCACATTGACAAGCGAGATACAGTGGAGATAGGTAATCTTAAGAAACTACAGCGGCTGGATTTATCTCATAATTAGTTTACTGGTTCTATCCCTGCAAGTATTTTCAACATGTCAGCACTGCAGCTCGTAGGACTTCACCTAAACAAGATTTCAGGTACCCTACCGACAGATCTAGGCCGTCGAACGCCAATCCTAGAAGAATTTCTTTGTGGAGGAAACAACTGAAAGTGATTTTATTTCTGCTTCATTCTCAAATTCTTCAAGACTCAGAGTGCTTGATCTCTCAGGCAACAGTTTCATAGGTAACTTAAAATACCTTGAGATTTTGAGCTTGGGCAACAATAAATTTTTTACCATGATTGCAGAGTACGGACAAGATGGAATAGTATACCCAAATTGTGATGTTTATAGTTTTGACATTTCGATGATGAAGACATTTACAAGAATGAGACCAAGTACTGATGAAATATTTACTGGAGACTTCAGCATACAACGTTGGGTTAGTTATTCCTTTCCGGGTAAAATTCATAAGGTGGTGGATTCTAATTTGGTGCAACTAGGGGATAAAAATG
The DNA here is from genome assembly GCA_016801875.1 of Solanum sitiens. Taxonomy (NCBI): domain Eukaryota; kingdom Viridiplantae; phylum Streptophyta; class Magnoliopsida; order Solanales; family Solanaceae; genus Solanum; species Solanum sitiens. The sequence continues at coordinate 1,454,320 of JABWTJ010000209.1, forward strand.
TTAGTATTAGATTCTAGAAAGAAGAAAGGACTTAGTTCAACAACAATTCTTTTTATTGATATTCAGATTCCAAAACACACACATATCTACATAAGCTTTTCCAAAGTAAGTAGAAGACCATACATATCCAACCAGTATTGACTCTCTTACAAAACATATTCCATAAAACAAGGACTACCTTTCCTTTTACATACTAAACATTATATTTTAAAAGAATCATTAAACAAAAACCATCTAGCATTTTCTCATTTTCTAACACTCCTCGATTTTTTTTCTTGGGCATTCCCAACTTAGCCTTTAGAATTTCAAATTTCCCCTTAGGAAGAGCCTTGGTGTATGCAATCTGCTGATCTGAGCTGCAATGAACAAGTTGAACTTCGCCATCCTTCTCTGCTTGGATGATAGCGTGAAACTTCACATTTATATGCTTGTTACGACCATGTTGCACTGGATTTTTGGCCATAGATATTGCTAACTTGTTGTCAATGTTAATGACAAAAGTTCAATGTCATTTAGCTCCAGATCACGCAGAACCTTTCTTAACCATAGAGCCTGCTTAGTTGCACCAGCAGAGGCGATGTATTTTGCTTCTACAGAAGATTGAGCTACCACCTCTTACTTCTTTGAATTCCATGAGAACATGCATGAACCAAGTGTAAAAACATATTAAGAAGTGTTTTTCATATCATCAACGCTTCCCGCCCAATCACTATCTGAATAACCCATCAGTTGCCCTTGCTCCCTTTAAACCAAATACCATAATCAGTAGTCCTTTGATATATCTCAACGTTCTTTTAGCAACACCAAGATAAACTTGAAACATCCCGGATATTCTATGACCTAAGTTAGAGCCTTGCATAAGGAATGATGACCTAAAATAGTTAAAGTGATGCTTCTAGACCTAAACAAATTTAATTAACTTGGTTCGAAAGTATTAGTGCCTAAATGTCAAGAAACGACCTTGACGTCGGATGAACTAATAACCTAAGCTAGTGAGGTGCTAAAACTAGTGATGTCGTTCAAAGGAAACGCTTAGGGGACTTAACCATGAAAAATATAATGCATATGTGTTCATGAACCAAACTAGGTTTTAAGTAGGTCAAGGCCAAGGGAGGAGTGCCTAGCTTAAAGGGCAAACCAAGGCCAAGAGACAAGGCTGCCCCAAAAGAGAGGTTAGTGCCTCAAGCTCAACGGGCGGGACCATGACCCGTGGTCCACTTTGAAACCCGTCAAGCTGGTCGTGGAGTTGACTTGGCCATGGGGAGAGGATCTCCAAGTGTCTTAGACACTGCCCCAACCTTCACGAGGGGAACTATGACTCGTGGTCCACTCTATGGCTCGTGAAGGTGGGCGTGGAGTTGCCTTAGTTTGTACGAGTGGAGGAACGTTTGGATGGGCTACTGCCCAAGGCACTACGAGCCACTTGATGGGCCGTGGTGCATATTCACGGGCAAAGGGAGGTGGTCTTGAACTTCACTTATAGTCTAGAATTGGTGGCCGTTTTAGGAGGCTACTGCCTCACACTTCACGAGCACCACCACGAGCCATTGAGCTCTTCACAGCTCGTGAAATGGGGCGTGAAGACTTGACAGGGTTCCAAGTTCAAAGTCAAGTTGGACTTTTATTTTAAAATTCCAACTAAGTGAGGGGTGTTTTGGGTATTTAGGGGTTTAGTATATATTGATTTTATGTCACCTTACACCCATTCCCTCATCAAAACAAATCCCCAAATTGAAAACCCAATTGCTCTCACCTCTCTCTAAATTCTCTCATACAAAACCTCCATTAAAGAACTTCGAAGCTCCAAGAAAAGGGTCAATTCCCAAAGATTTCAACTCAATTTCGTGGATAAGTCTTCATTAAGTTATGATTTATTTCACTCTTGGGATTCCTTTCCCCAAGAGGTCCCTCCAAAGATGCTTTCAAAATTCCCCAAAATCTAGGGTTTTTCTCTACACATGGGTCTTCTTTGAAAAATTAAATTATGAATAAATTATGATGAATTATGATTACTTAAGTTTTTTTAGCTGTATAATGATGGATAATTGTTGTTGTTCACTTGGAATTCCCTTGGACTCATGTTCTACCCCAATTTCGTAAATCTTGGATTTAATATGGTGAATTGTTGAAGATGATGAATATATCAATTGTTTATATTGATGTTAGTTATGTTATTACTTCATAAATTACCTTGTTTTATTTATGGGTTATGCATTCTTGGGTGATTGAAGTATGAAGACCCATGAAAGGGCAAGAATGTGTGAATGTTCGTTCTTCCCAAGATATATGTTGTCTCATAAGATGAAAACCCCCATGTTTAGCAAGTTAGGGTTTTTAATAACAATCTCATTGTCCCTTAACTATGTTCCCACATAGGACTCTAGCTTAGTGGATCCACCTAGATAGCTATGTACGAAAGGATACACCTTAGGCAAGTGTTAACCCTCTCTTTTAGGTGTGGAGGTCTATGTCGGTTATTGCAAACTTTTCCCTAATGTAAAAGTAAATGAATGAATGAAATGTATGAACTCTCACTAGGTCTTTATTAAGGGTTTTCACATAGTGTGAGGGAGGGTATGTGACTTCTCTTACACATTGCACTTGTGGGATCCTAAGAGATGGTTGTAGTAGTGTTCTCTTATGACTATGTTGATTATGAGTTATGTATGGTCCTTACGTATATCACAAGCTATGATGAGATATGATATTATGAATGTATATATTAATTAGGTTGCTTAATGTGATACTTAACTTAGGGTAGGGTTATGTGATTCTATTCTTTGCATTGCACAAGTATTGCTTGGGTTGTTTACATGTTGGGTTTGCTTATGATGCTTACTTTATGTGCATATTGTATTTACTTGATAAAAAGCATGTTTTGATCTAAAATGTCCTTTTATACATGCATTGATGATTTTTATGCATCGTAGCCATACTTAGTACGTGTGATGTACTAACCCATATTTTCTTCTCTTTTTCCCAAACAATGTAGGTTCGGGCCTTTGAAGAGATTGCAAGGCTATTTCTCAAGACACTTGGATTTGCTTCTCTAAATTGATGAGTCCTCAAGTCTGAGGACAAGACCCTATATTCTAGCTTTTTAGTTCTTTTGGTATGTTGAAAGACACTATTGTACTTTCATATTGTTAGATTTTTTATTAAGTAAGGGCTAAGTCTCGAATTTCTATTCTTCTATGTATAGATGGTACATTTTAACGAAGTTAGATTCTATTTTCCTTATATGAAGTGAATTTGAACTTCCAAAGTAAAAGTTTTAATTTTTACACATTTTTATTCTACGATACATTCTATGACGAATGCTAAGGGATTGTATAAAACCTCTTCGAGGTCGAATACACCAGTTACGACTAGGGGGTGTTCTCAAATCGTGACAAACTTGGTATCAGAACCAAGTTGAGAATAATGTCTTTTAATGGGTGTGAAGCGCGCCACACTTATGAATGAGAGGCTATGAGATGCTTAGGAACTTTCACTTTATTGTTTTTCATTAGTCGTGCCTAAGAGTCTCAACTCTATCTAGTCCTTTCTCATAAACCTTTTTTGCTTATAGGCAATGAATACAAGAAGGACAAATGCTGGGAGGGTTGATGAGGAGAATGTGAATGAGGCGGTTATCCCTCAAGCTCCTCAAAACCCTCAAGTTCTTATTGAAGAAGGAGCTATGTCTAATGTTGAGATGATGGCGGACATTCATAGCTTGACTCAAGTGTTATCCACTTAAGTTTCTAGGGACACTAGAGTACGAGGGAATCCCAATGCTAGCACTACCGCTTCTAGGATTAGGGATTTAACAAGGATGACTCCCCTTACTCAACTATCCTTAAGTTGCTCAACTATCTAAACATGCTCCTACTATGGTGGCGGATTCTAGGGCTAAGATGAACAAATTTGTTATGGGGATATCCGACCTTGTGGTTAATGAATGTAGGTCAGATTTGTTGATTCCTAACATGGACATCTCTTGTCTTATGGTTCATGCCGAACATATTGAGGAACAAAAGCTCAAGCAAGTTGGTAGGGACTTGAAGAAGTTAAGGGCCGAAGATGAAAATTCTTCTAAGGCTAGGTTTGAGGTTCAAGATAAACCCAGATTCAAAAATAGGTATTCCAACCAAAGTCAACCTAACACCCCAAGGGTCAACAAAGGTAAAATGTCTACCCCTAAGCCTCAAGAGGGAAAAAGTGGTGGTTCTTTTGTTGAGAAGCCTCTTTGTGCTAAGTGTGGTAGAAAGCATGAAGGCAAGTGCCTAGTTGGCACGGGTAATTGCTATAGTTGTGGTAAGAGTGGCCACATGAAGCGAGATTGTCCTATGTTAAAGGCTCAAGTATGGGAAAATACTCAAACACAAGCAAGTGGTCCAAATTCTGATGCTCCTAAGAATAATCACTTCTATGCTCTCCAATCTCGAGGTGATCAAGAGAGCTCTCCGGATGTTGTTGTCGGTATGTTGCAAGTATTTTCAATTAATGTTATGCATTGTTGGATCCCGGTGCCACTTTGTCTTTTGTAACTCCTTTAGTGGGTATGAAGTTTGATATACTTCCCGATGTCTTAGATGAACCCTTTTTGGTTTCTACCCTGTGGGTGATTCCGTAGTTGCTAAAAGAGTTTACAGGGGTTGTCCCATATCATTGCTGAATAGAGTCACATTGGTTGATTTGGTAGAACTTGATATGTTAGAATTTGATGTGATTTTGGGGATGGATTGGATTCATGATTATTTTGCTTCCATTGATTGTAGAACTCGGGTAGTAAAGTTTCAATTTCCTAATGAACCTTTTTAGAATGGAAGGGGGAAACTTAACTCCAAAAGGTTGAATTATTTCATGTCTTAAGGCTTGTAAGTTGATTTCTATGGGATGTCTCTATCATATTGTGAGAGTCAAGGATCTTGAGTTCGAGACTCCTCCATAAGAGTCGATCCCGTTGTGAAGGACTTTCCGGAAGTCTTTCACGATGACTTACCCAAAATTCCTCCTGAACGGGTAATAAATTGTGGGATAGATTTATTGCCGGATACACAACCTATTTCAATCCCTCCTTACCGGATGACCCCGGCCGAGTTGAAAGAATTAAAGGCTCAAATCAAGGATTTGCTAGATTAGGGTTTTATCCAACCAAACATATCTCCATGGGGTGCTCTGGTATTGTTCGCAAAGAAGAAGGATTGTTTTTTAAGAATGTGTATTGATTACCGCCAATTGAACAAGGTCACTATAAAGAATAAGTATCCACTCCCTAGGATTGATGATTTGTTTGACCAACTCAAAGGAGCGAGTTACTTTTCAAAAATTGACTTGAGGTCGGGTTATCACCAACTTAGAGTTAGAGGAGTTGATATTTTGATAACGGCATTCCGAACTAGATATGGTCATTTTGAATTCTTAGTGATGTCCTTTGGTCTTACAAATGCCCCGACAACTTTCATGGACCTTATGAATCGAGTTTTTAGAAGTTATCTTGATTTTCTTATGATTGTTTTTATTGAAGACATCTTGATATACTCTAAGAGTGAGAATGATCACATGAACCATTTAGGGATAGTTTTGCAAGTCCTCAAGGATAATCAACTTTTTGCTAAATTTAGTAAATTTAAATTTGGTTGAGATTGGTTGCTTTTCTTGGTCACATTGTTTTTAGTGAGGGTGTAAAGGTCGATCCAAGGAAAACATAAGTAATTAAGAAATGGCCTAGACCCCTAAGTCCTACCGATATTCGAAGCATTTTGGGTTTAGCCGGGTATTATAGGAGTTTTGTAAATGACTTTTCATCTATTGCTTCTCCTTTGACAACGTTGACCCAAAAAAAAGTTAAATTTGAGTGGTCGGAAGCTTGTGAAAAAGGTTTCCAACAATTAAAAGATAAACTCACCGCTCCGGTGTTGACCTTGCCGGAGGGTACCGAAGGGTTTGTAGTTTATTGTGACGCTTCCCGAGTGGGTTTGGGTTGTGTCCTCATGCAACATGGTAAGATGATATCATATGCCTCTAGGCAACTCAAGGTTCATGAGAAGAACTACCCAACTCATGACCTTGAACTAGCGGTCGTAGTGTTTGCTTTGAAAATGTGAAGACATTATCTATATGAAGTACATGTTGATGTATTCACAGATCACAAGAGTCTCCAATATGTGTTCACTCAAAAAAAATTGAACTTGGGTCAATGAAGATGGTTAGAGTTTTTGAAAGATTATGATATGAGTGTCCTTTACCACCCCGGGAAAGCTACTATGGTTGCAGATGCTTTGAGTCGAATGTCTATGGGTAGTATGACTCATGTCGTTGATGATAAGAAAGAGATAGCAAAAGAGGTACATAAGTTGGCTCGGTTAGGTATTCGACTAGAAGAATCTCCAAAGGGTGATCTCATAGTTCATCATAACTCCGATTCATCTTTAGTGGTTGAGTTTGAGTCTAAGCCACATCTTGATCCTACATTGATAGAGTTGAAAGAATCGGTTCTTAGTAAATCTATTGACTCTTTCTCCCAAGGAGAGGATGGGGTACTTAGGTACCAAGCTAGATTGTGTGTGCTGGATATAGATGGCTTGAGGGAGCAAATTTTGGAAGAGACCCATGGATCCCGATATTTCATTCATCCAGATGCCACAAAAATGTATCATGATCTACGAGAGATCTATTGGTGGAATTAAATGAAGAAAGATATCGTGGACTTTGTGGATAAGTGTCTGAATTACCAATAAATCAAAGTTGAACATCAAAGGCCGGGTTGTTTATATCAAGCAATGTATATCCCCACTTGGATGTGGGAGAATGTCAATATGGATTTTTTGGTAGGTTTTCCTCGAACTAAAAGGCAACATGACTCTATTTTGGTTATTGTGGATAGGTTGACAAATCAACCCTTTTTCTTCCCGTCAAGGTTACTTATTCGGCAAAGGATTATGCTAAGGTGTATGATAAAAGATAATAAAGTTGCATGGATCCTTTTATCTATCATTTCGGATAGAGGCACTTAATTTACTTCTCACTTTTGGAAGTCATTTCAAGAAGGGCTTGGTACAAAGGTGCAATTGAGCACCACATTTCCTCCTCACATGGATGGTCAAGCGGGACGTACCATCCAAACCTTAGAAGACATGTTCAAGGCATATGTTATTGACTTCAAAGGTAATTCGTATGATCATCTACCGTTGATAGAGTTTGCCTACAACAATACCTACCACACAAGCATTGCCATGGATCTATTTGAAGCCCTTTACGGTGGGAGGTGTCGATCTCCAATTGGTTGGTTTGAAGTAGTAGAGTTTGCTCTTCTTGGTCCCGAGATGGTTTATGAAGCTATTGAGAAATTTTGAGTGATAACGGATAGGCTTAAAACGGCTCAAAGTCCGCAAAAGTCTTATGCCAACAATAGAAGTAGTGACCTTGAGTTTGTAGTAGGTGATTGGGTCTAATTGAAAATTTCACCCATGAAAGGGGTGATGAGGTTTGGTAAGAAAGGAAAACTTATCCCCTGGTATATGGGCCCTTACGAAATTCTAAAGCGAGTCAGGAAAGTAGCTTATAAGTTTAAATTGCCAAATGAATTGGCCCGAAATAATTTTTATAGTTTCGAGACTTTTTGAGAATCTCCACTTAATTTTTTGAAGAAAAAAAAAATAAACTTCGTTTTCAAAAAGATTTAAACACAAAACCTTAAGAAAACTTTAAAGGGGTTCGGGGATACCTATTTATATTTTAGGAAGGTGTTTAAGGCACCTAAAATATCCTTTAATACGGTGTTCCGACAACTAAAATGTTTGGCTAAATGTTTAACTTAAGTTTTGAGATAAAGATTATTTTGAGTTATTTTGAAAAATGAAGTATTAATCTACTATCTAAGCGAGGTTTGACTTGCAAATTTTTTATTTTAGACATATATACTTATTTGATTTAATTGAGTCGTTATAACAAAGTGACGTCTAATGGGGGATTTGGATTTTCTAACTCAAAACTAATAACAGGCATTGACAAGCAGATAAAACGGAAAAGTAAAAAGGAGAGAGAGAGAATTGGGTCCAAATTTGGTTTCTGTCCGCCTGGACCTGTATTTGGACCGATTTTCACTTTTTTAACCTTAGGCCCATCGTACCCGCCCTAAGAACTAGCGAAATAATGATAAGTAAATGAAAAGACGACAATGGCTTAGGCCCAAAATTAATAAAATACAATATTTCGCAAAAATAAATTTTGGGGCCTTCGTTGCCCGATCACTTCAACTTCTTCCACTTTCTAATTCTTTCTCCTCGAGACTGTACGCCGAACTATGGACCTACTCCTCGGTCCCCCTTAACTCAGTTGACTCAATAGAGGGAAAATTGGGCCAAAGACCCAATTCAGACATGCAGGGAAAAGAGTCCATTGTGGACACATATACATGTAAAGAAAAGTAAAAGAAGAAATTAGAGGGCACTTCACTTGATACAATTCCATTTATTCAAAAAAAGAAAAAAAATGCAGTATATAATTAGTGAAACTCTAAACATATAACAAACTAATGAGATAAAGGATAAAAATAATAAACTTATAGGATGCCAATAGGTAACAAAACAACTAAAAATAATACTAACAAAACCCAAGACCCCAAAATAACAATAATCACACTAATGATAATGGCAACAATTTAACATACTGGTTAGTCACTATTTAAATCTTATACACATGTTATCAACAAGATGAGTCACAGACATACTAGTTTAAAATAGGCAAAAACAAATTGAGCATTGGGATTGTCACAGTAAACCAAATATTTGATGCAAAATCTGGAAATTTAAGTAAAACACACCCAACTGGAGAAACTTGTCAAAAAAGAAAACGAGACCATTCCTATAAGTCTCTGCCAAATAATACTATTGATTCCTAACTTGCAACAAACTATTTTACAGACACAATGGAACATGCATCACATATTCTAGACCAAACGTGCCAGCATCAAACCAAAATGACCAAACTTTAGCTAAAACAATCTGGAGGAATTGCTGGAACAACATTTGGATATTTTGACTCATTGGGACCAAATTGACAATACCACTTCATGATTCATTCATCAAAATATATACATATATACATAGAAGACTTCATTATAAGACAATAATTGCTCTAACTGGCTACTCGAACTCGAACACAAAGCGAGATCGATCTCATTTTAAACACTACATGACAAAACACAAAACACAAAACACAAAGCAAGTAGACAAGTGTACAAGAAGAAAAGGAAAGAAGTTGAGGACGCGGGAATATAAGGGCAAATAGAAGTTATTTCGACTAAACTTTGAAAAACTGCTTAAGAGAAAATAGTAGCAAAACACCAAAGGAAGCACACGAGTACAGGCAACAAACTAGAAAGATTTTTCTTTGCATTTCCGCAAAAACTAAATGTGATAACACAACATGAACGAATTGAACCATGAAAGGTTCATGGTGAAGCAAGAAAAGATCGAATATGCTCACAATTAGTGCCGAACTAACTCCAAAACGGAAGTTATCCACATGTGATATCCATTGATCATGGTTTAACAATGGTTTTAAATAAAGATCACATATGAACGTAACACACAAAGTTGAGGACATATCATCGACAGAACAATAGAACAATTCGGAAATTAGCGAAGTCAAGGAAGACGTTACCTGTCTTCGGGCAGCGAAGTGGAGGCTGTGAACGAGCAGGGGCACTGACTTCACTATGGGAATACGACTTCAGGAGCTTTGTCAAACAGAACAAAGGCGAGCGGGGATCAGGAACTAATAGAACTCGACTTTTTCCTTCTAACCCAAAATCTATGTATTCTTTTGATTTATATTGCTGGTTACTCTAAATTTTTCCCAATTTTCTTTCTCTTTTTTTTTGAAAATTTTTCCTCCCCCTCAAAGTGAATGAAAAGGAGATTAAATATCAGAAACTAGGGTTTCAAAAACAAGGATCAAGGCCTAGGCTAGTTGATCTCAGGCCCACTAATTTCAAAATTCGAAAATTTTCACCCTTTTGGGGAAGCAACTTCTCTGAAATTTATAACCCATTCCGGAAGGGTAAAGGGGGTTGGACGCTCCAAATCGATTTCCTTGTCCTTGGCATCGACGTGGCCGCATCTCGAGCTTGAAGTACCATTTCGTGTGGCTCCAGCTGTTGTAGTCGTACAAGCTTGAAGGCGACGTGAAGAAGAAAACAAAAGAGGAGCAGGGCGCCATTGTACTCATAGACATCGTGACAACTTTACTTCTATCTTCTCCCTCGCGTGAGAGCGACGATGCGCGTACGGGGTCAGGCGGTGGCTTTCACGCGCGTGTTCTTTCTTTCCGTCAAATTGTCGTGAATAAGGTTGTGGCTTTGGGAAGTTGTTGCTGCTTCTGGGTTTCTTACTGAAGAAATGATTGGGTTGGGTCCAGGGCATTAGGTTGGGTTTAGAATGGGTTGGGGCTTGATTGGAGGGAATGAAAGAGGAAATGGGCCTGAAATCTGAAATGGATGCCCAAAATTGGTTTCTAAATGGGTCCAAAGAAGGCTGGATTTTCCAGTGAATTTAAAAAAGAAATTAACCAAGTCGAGTTGATTAATAAATTCGATTAAAACTTAAAACAAAATGAATACACATTAATTAATTAACGAGATTCTTAATTTTAACAAGATAAAATAATTAATTTAAATATAAACTAGAGGCTCGAAATATGAACTACTTATTTAGCCGAAATTAAACTTAATAAAATATTAAGTAAAATCAAAACTCTTTTGAGATTGTTTTTCGAATCAACATAAAATAAACTAATCGTATATGCAATTACGTAGAACCTATATATTATCTAAGAATCAAAAAGCGATAAGATTAATGTAAAAATAATTTAGAAAATATTTTATACCTTATAAAAATTAATTATTTCAAAATCGTTTAGAATTAAGAAACTTGTTAATTAATTCCCGTCGGGGAGAGTCAAAATTGGGTGTCAACAACTGTCCCTCATTTTACTTGGATTGATGCGAGAAATTCGATGAAAATTGACCAAACCAGTTTTGACCGACCACATTATTCATCTTTTTGGAAAAAGGAATTCGGTAATGATTTTAAGAATTATGGTCGAACCCTGGAAAGAGTTTTCTACTTATCTCAGACTATATGAGAATTCAGGCCACTTGTAGTTCGATACGCTTTATTTACGCACGATTTTGAGAGAATTTTAGAAGTCATCTCAATACCAAATTATGAAGGGACCGAGATGCTCGAGAATAAGATTCAAGAGCGAACCTGAGAATACAGCCGAGTTTTCAACATTGAGCCCTCCTACCTATCCTTAAACCCAACGAATCAGGCTACTTGTAGTTCGACTCAATTGGTTGAAAAGGGAATCTATTATGCTAGATAAACTTTGGTTCTGGACAAGTGACAAATTAAGTCGAGTATGAAAAAAGGCTTGTAACCTCTAAGCCTTAAATGTGGTGCACTTCACACCCATAATTAAGAACTTACACGGACATAATTTTCAAAGCTCTTGGTGCATTGTCCCTCAGATTGGAAACTTGCTTCCGTTAGATACACAATTTCCGGATGCAAGACCGAAATTGAGAAATCTAAGAAAAACCCACATGCTTTCTGATAGGGGTGTGGTTTGATTGTGGTGGAATTCGCTCCTCTGCTCGCGTCCTAAGAGTTTGACACTCCTCTTTTGACTATGTCCCAGTTCGCTGCAAAGAAGAAGTTCCACGTTGTGCTGCATCCTTTTTGATGTCCTCCGCACTTATGGTTTTTTTGGATAATTCATCCCTTCGGATGTTCTCGATAAAGACTGAGATAAACCTCATTAGCATAAAGATGTAATTGAAATGAGAGATAGTGTCTTTTACCGCGTTGACACTTAGTTTCTCTCCTTCTTCATTTGTCGTCAACACGATTGGTTTGACGTAAAGCAATAAAGCTTATGTCTTATGTTCGCAATATAATCTTTAATATGCTCTTCATTTGATGTCAAAATGAATAAAAGTTGATGCAGTGTTGATACTTCTCTTGATGTCATCTTCGACGATTCTCTTGGTGTTTACTCTTGTCAAAATAACAGGATGCAGTTGATGTTGATGGGTAAATATTTTCTTGGGATGCACAATTTCCTTTTCTGGCAGTGCATCATTTCTCTTCCGCGATGCATGAATTTCTTCTCTTGCGATGCATGACTTTTTCCGCGCTGCATGAATTTTCTCTTGCAATGCATGACTTTTTCTCCGTGCATGAATATCTTCTCACGATGCATGAATATTTTCTTGCAATACATGAATTTTCGTGATGCATGAATATCTTCCCGCGATGTATGGATTTCCGCAATGCATGACTATTGACTCGCGATGCATGATTATTTTCTCGCAATGCATGACTTCCTGCGATGCATGAATTTCCGCGATGCATGAATATTAACTCGCGATGCATTATTTTCCGCGGTGCATGAATATCTACTCGCGGTGCATGAATTTTTGCGATGCATGAATATTAAGTCGCGATGCATGATTATCAGCTCGTGATGCATGATTTTCCGCGATGCATGAATATCTTTTCGCGATGCATGTATATTTTCTCACAATACATGACTTCCCGCATTGCATGAATATCTTTCCGCGATGCATGAATATTGACTCGCGATGCATGAATATTGACTCGCGATGCATGAATATTTTCTCTTGATGCCATCCTTGGTACCAAATGAAGATAATGCTTCAATCGAGCAACATGGTGATCTTCTGGGTGCCTTATGGATAATGATATCGTCCCAAATGACAATATGGTAAAATGACCCTCCAGGTAGTGTATCATTTTCATCGATAACACGAATCAAACGACCCTCCGAGTAGGACATCACCTCAATCAACAATACAAGTATAATGACCTTCCGGATAGTGATATTATCCTGTCTGATAATATGAAGCAGATGACGTCTTTGATGACAAACCATGAACTATCTTTGTCGGGGTTTTCATTTGATTCATCTTTGAATCTCGTTGGATATTAATTATAGACTTCATGTTGTTGGAAATTGTATGAAATAAAACCATTCATATTCCCAAGTCTTCGATATAAGCAATATAAAATATTTCCTGCATCCGCCAAAAAATTGTTAATTTGGGGATCTCTTCGCCCTTTGACTTCTCCACATTCATCGATCGGAGGAATTTTTCTGATTTCAGAGCAAACCTTTAAACCTGCGTCCAAAGAAAAATCGTTAGTTTTAAAACAAACTAATTTGTGCCGATTTCTTCAGTTGTCTACTCCTTGTACTGCTATCTCTGGTTGATTTTCTTATCTCCCACCTCTTGATAGATAAGACAAAATATTTTATGCCAAGATGTTTGAAACATAAAGGGAAAATTTTAAGCAAAATAATTTTTTGAAAAGTAGTATTTTGAAAATGGTTACTGCCAAGTATCATGTCAGGTCAGACTTAGCAAACTTCTTTCAGTATGATGCTTGGAGGTCTATCTGATTATTTGCTGAGGAGTATTTAGAGTCATTCTAGACTGTCGATAAACCCCAGTTGAAATTTCTAGGCCATCCTCAAAATTTCTGTCCCAGTTAATTGTCTCAGCTCATTTTTAACTACTGGTGGGTAAATCCCACTCTAAAAAATTCTGTCCCAGTTGCAAACTTCAAAGTAATTTCAATCTCGACTCATTGAGGAAAAAATCTTCTTCTCGAGAATTTTTGAGTCTCTCTCAAAAATTTTGTCCCAGTTTCTATTTTAAAAGGAAAATAAAAATCTTACGGGAGATGACCGAACCCTTGTGGATCCTACGTATCCCATTGAAGCAGGATTCAGGTCAAACGTAGTTCCCCCTCAAAGGTTAACAAAATATAAAAATTTACAAAGAAAACCGACCGAGGCCGACATAGGCCGCCTACGTATCTCATTCTTGAGAATTCAGGTCAAACGTAGTTCAAATACAAAGAAATATTAAAAGGGATAAATGGGGTGACTGAGGCCGACATAGGACGCCTACATATCTCATTCTTGAGAATTCAGGTCAGACGTAGTTCATTACAAAAGGGATAAAATTTTAGACAAAGCAAATACAAGCAAATGTAACGATTATAGGGAAATAATAGAAATACAAACTAAAGCTTCACACGTAATATCTCTTGACAATATCTGAGTTGATCAATTTCGGCCATGCGGTGCCATCCATCTCAGACAGGACGAAAGCACCTCCAGATAATACTGTGCGAACCATGTAAGGTCCTTGCTAGTTCGGTGTGAATTTCCCTTTGTACTCATCTTGATGAGGAAAAATTCGCTTAAGGATCATCTGACCGATTTCAATATTTCTGGTCTGACTCTTTTGTGGAAAGCACGATCATTCTTTGTCTATATAGTTGACCATGACAAACGACAACCATTATGCTTCTCATCGATCAAGGTTAACTGATCAATCCGTTTGCGGACCCATTCAGCATTACTTAATTCAGATTCTTGGATGATTCTCAAAGATGGTATTTCAACTTCAGCAGGAATAACTGCCTCTGTTCCATATACTAAAAAGTATGGAGTAGCTCCAATCGATGTTCTGACGGTAGTTCGGTATCCCAACAAAGCATATGGCAACATCTCGTGCCAACCTCGGTAATTGTCAATCATTTTCCTCAGAATTTTCTTGATGTTCTTAATGGCGGCCTCTACAGCTCTATTCATTTGAGGACGATAGGCGGTTGAGTTTCGGTGAGTAATCTTAAACTTCTCACATATATATCTCATCAAGTGACTGTTGAGATTTGCACCATTATCAGTTCTGATGGATTCTGGCACTCCAAACCTGCATATCATATTGTTACGAACAAAATCAACTACAACTTTCTTGGTTACCGACTTATACGAAGCTGTTTCCACCCACTTGGTGAAGTAGTCAATGGCAACAAAAATAAATCTGTGTCTGTTAAAGGCGGCTGACTCTATTAGACCGATGAGATCCATGCCCCAAGCTACAAACGGCCAAGGTGAAATTGTAGCATTGAGTTTGTGAGGCAGCACTCGGATTAAATCACCATGCACTTGAAATTTATGACATTTCTGCACAAACTTGCAACAATCATGCTCCATAGTCATCCAAAAATAGCCGGCTCGGAGGATCTTCCTTGCCAAAGTGAGTCCATTCATATGTGTGCCACAAACTCCGGCGTGTATTTGTTCAATAAGCTTTGCAGTTTCAGCAACATCGGTACATCTGAGAAGACCCACATCTGGAGTCCTCCTATAAAGGACTTCTCCACTTAGAAGGAAGTTGAGGGCCAAACAGTGTATCAACTTCTTCTTGTTAAATGTCGCCTTCTCAAGATAAACCCCATACTCCAAATACTTCTTGATATAAAAATACCATGGCAAACTATCTGGTTCCGCTTCAACATGTGAACAATGGACTGGATGTTCCTTTATATATATATCCAGAGGATCAATATAATCAGTATCTGGACGTTTAATTATTGACGAGTATGTCTGAACTCAATCTTACGAAATCTTCTTCACAACTTCTGTATATACTACACGTATGGCGTAATCTTCAGGTTCTCGATGACCCATTCTCCTTGAACCTGATGAATCAATATATCTGAATCTCCAATAACCAATAACTCGTGGACATTCATGTCAATGACCATTTTCAAACGAAGGATACAAGCTTCATATTCAACCTTATTATTCGTGCAGTTAAACTGGAGCTTAGCTGCCATATGATAGTGCTGACGGAATTCTGACACTAAGACTGCTCCAATACCTTTTCCTTTCTGATTCGTTGCTCTATCGAAAAATACCCTCCAACCAGGATATGCTTCAGAAATATCTTCACCCACAAAAGATACTTCTTCATCGGGGAAATAAATATTTAACGGTTCATACTCCTCGTCGATAGGATTTTCTGCAAGGTGATCAGCCAAGGCTTGTGTTTTTATCTCCTTCTGAGTCACATACACAATATCAAATTCACTCAAAAGCGTTTGCCATTTAGCCAGCTTTCCAGTCGGCATCGCCTTCTGGAAAATATACTTCAATGGGTCTATCCTAGAAATGAGCTATGCAGTATAAGAAGACAAATAATGTCTCAATTTCTGGGCAATCCAAGTTAAACCACAACACATTCTTTCCAAAAGAGTATAACGAGACTCGTAGGGAGTGAACTTCTTGCTTATGTAGTAGATGGCTCGCTCTTTCTTCCCTGTCTCATCATGTTGACCAAGTACGCATCCAAAGGTATTATCTGAGACAGATAGATATAATAACAAAGGACTCCCTTCACAAGGAGGAACCAACACCGGTGGATTGGACAAATAGTTCTTGATAGCGTCAAAAGCAGTCTGACATTCTTCAGTCCACTTTATCAAAGCATCTTTCTTCAATAGCTTGAAGATAGGCTCACACACCATAGTTGATTGAGCTATGAATCGACTAATGTAGTTCAACCTCCCTGAGAAACTCATCACTTCCTTCTTCGTCTTCGGAGGAGGTAGCTCTTGAATTGCCTTAATCTTGGAAGAGTCGAGCTTGATACCCCTTTTGCTGACTATAAATCCCAACAACTTGCCGGCTGGCACACCAAAAGCGCACTTAGCGGGATTTAACTTCAAGTTATAATGATGCAGATGATCAAATAACTTCCTTAAATGTGTCAGTGTCTGAACTCTCGCGGGACTTGATTATGACGTCATCTACGTACACCTCAATCTCCTTATGAATCATATCATGAAATATGGTCGTCATTGCTCTCATATAAGTAGCACCAACATTTTTGAAACCAAATGGCATCACCCTGTAATGATATACACCCTAAGGCGTAATGAAAGCTGTTTTTTGTGCATCCTCCTCATCCATCAGGATCTAGTGATAACCTGCATAACAATCAACAAATGATTGCATTTCATGTTTAGCATATTTATAAATAAAAATGTGAATGTTCGGCAACAGAAAATTATCCTTTGGGATGGCTTTGTTGAGATCCCTGTAATCGACATAAATTCTGATTTTCTCATCTTTTTTTGGCGACCGGAACAACATTGGCCAGCAAAGTCTGCTATTGCGTCACTTCTACTAATTGAGATTTGATTTGTTTGGTGATCTCTTCTTTAATCTTTAAACTTAACTCAGGATTGAACTTCTGAGCTTTCTGTTTTACTGTACTGAACCCTGGATTAATCGACAACTTGTGAGACACCACATTGGTACTCAGCCCCAACATGTCGCTGAATTCCTAGACGAACATATCAATGTATTCAACAAGCAAATGAATCAGATTCTTTCTTTGAGCTTCATTCAAGTGGACACTGATTTTGACCTCATTGACATACTCTTGGTCTCCCAGATTCACAGTTTCAGTTTCTTCCAAATTTGGCTTATGCTGATTTTCAAACTACCAAAATTCCTCAGCAACATATTCTGGTACCTCATTTTCCTCTTCATATTCTTCACCCTCGTCATCACCTGCCTCATTTTGTTCGTTCAGCTCGTGACATGACATGACATTGACATGTTTAAAATTAACATTACTGAAATCATAAACAAACAAAGTCAGGAAAGTAAAATATAGCAGATAAGTAAATAAACAAGTTTTAATAAAAGAGACTTTCATTCAAATTGGAAAATAATGCAAACTATGGCCATGGCAAAGAGTCATGTTGCCTTTTTAAAAATCATGGGGGAATTTAAAAAATTCAAACAATTAAAGAAAAGCAAAGTGGTGGGTCTCAGGCCTCTTCTGGACTACCACCAATTTTTAAAACGTGCATAAACAATGTCCTTCTACCAAGATGATCGGGGAATCAAGATTGGTGTGGAAGTCCAGTTCTGCAGATGATCTCCAGGCTCAGCATCGCGGATACCAACTAGCTCGACCTCGTCCTCTATGACAGCATCGATCTCTTTAAAAATATCACAGATTCCTTCCCTGAAGCCATCACGATCGGCGTACTCACAGACTGGAAACGATTGGCATAGATGAGTCATTGGCCTAGCCAATTCTTGATCCCCACTCTTCTTTATCTTTCCCTCAACATCTGTGGACATACTGTAACACCCCATATCCAAAATAGACCAAAAACCAGCTTTTCAGAAAAATCTGTAGGTGCAACCAACGGTGGCATAGACGGACCGTAGCCTGACCCACGGTCCATCCTGCACATCCGTCTATGGGGTCAGAAACTCCCCAAAATCTCAGCCCAGGAAAATTGGTTAAGTCTTGGTTGACGGACGGACATACGGTCCGTAGGTTAGATTACGGTCCGTAGTCCGTGACCATCGATCGAGACTCCATTCACCCACTCTCTAACAAGAACCACGGATGACCAGCACAGTCCGTAGGTGGACCCACGATCCATAGGTCTGACCGTAGGTGGGAACTAGCAGCCATTTAGGGGGAAAATGCAGTAAAGTCAACTTCAAATGATCATAACTCTTAGCACAAAATGAATTAGCTGTCCAATGACATATAAACAGATACATAATTGAATTAGCTTTCCATATCCACCGACCTTGGTAAAATCAAAGCTCCGAGTAAAAAGTTATGCTTGTTTTAGTAAAAGACTGTCGAACAGACCCAACCTACGGACCCAAACGACGGACCGTCGATGGAACGACGGACCGTCTGTCCAGGCCGTTGTTTTGTCGGACAGCAACTTACCCAGAGGTCTATTGGCCTTTTCCCACTTCGTTTAAACCTTAAGATACGTCGTTTTGACCCTAAATCATCAGATTTTAGTTAGTTTAAGCCTAGAAACATAACTAAAACTTACCTAAGTCAAATCATTAATCAAAAGTTAGAAAATTAGAAGCAAGAAAAGAGAAAAAAGGTCAAGAACCCTAGTCAAGAACGCAACAAGTTTCCAGCAGTTCTAACCACGAAATCTAAGTATTTTCCGTGAATTTCATCACCAGGTATGTGGAATTTCACTAGTGGGTTCCTTTCACCCATTGAGTCCCTAGTTTTCAGTCAGATTCTTGATTCTCTTATTATGATTAAACCTAGGGTTTCTAGAACTTCAACAGAACTTTATGAATTTATTAGTTATATGTTCCAATCAGAATATCATGTTATTATTCAGTTTATCGCATGAATTTCAGAACCCTAGCTTTGTATTTCTTTAGCTTTTGAATTATACATTCTAGGTCAGATATTTCAGTTACATCAGATATACATGCCTCAGTTATAAATGCATAATTACCAGATTAATTGTTACATTCTCAGTTTGCATGTTTAGTTTTGAGCTATCCAGTATTTACAGAAACTCAGTCATAATCACTTAATTACAAAATTCATTGGGAGTAGCATAATACCGAGTTTGACTAGGGTTCAGCGTACCCAAGTAGTCCCATAACTACTAGCCAAGTAGGTTGTAAGTCCCCTCTGTGGGCAATCAGTTTAGTGATCACGCCAGCATGCCTTTATACCTTTGGCAGGGTATATTGGGTCCTCTCGATGGGGCGTATACATCGGACTCCACATTTAGCTCATGTGGTTTTATTATCGGTTATTAGTAGCTCCCACAGTTCAGTCAGACTCTCTGCATTGACCATTTATAAGTATATTCAGTATTCAGTTTCAGCATGTTATAAATTGGTCATTGCATCCAGTTAGCTTAGAATTCAGTATATCATGTTCAGATTATTATACTTGTTTTTGTGCTTGTTCAGTTATGTTTTATTTTAGCTTTACTCTATCCTACATGCTCAGTACCTTCGAGTACTGACACATATGTGCGCTATATTTTCTCGTGATGTAGGTTCAGGTTCTCAGCATCCTGATCATGCATAGATCGATTTCTGATATCCAGTTCAGCAGATTCAGTGGTGAGTTCTCATTCTCCGAAGACAACAGTCATGAGTTAAATTTCAGTCTTAAGTGATTTAGTTTCAAGTTTTGGTAGATTTAGCTGGGGCTTTTCTCAGTATTTCTAGTCCAATTTAGAGGCTTATTTCAGACATAGTTAGTTTCAGCTTAGCGTTGAGTTAATATTTTCATTGTATTAAACTCATCAATTTTCATATATCTCAGTTTTAGTATATATGGGCATTCCCCATCTTTTCATTATAAGTAAGATTTAGCTTCCGCAACAGTTTATATTCTTTAGTATCCTTATGATCATGCCAACAGGGTTAGCTTGGGATCACTTGTGGTCTTAGGTTCCGTGTTTGCGTCTCGGGGGTAGCTCGGGGCGTGACAAAACTTGGTATCAGAGCACTAGGTTCAAGAGTCCTAGTATGTCTGAAAAGCCGCACTAAGTAGATTCCTTTTTCATGGGTGTGAAGTGCACCACATCTAATGAGAGGAGGGCTACAAAGTGTTGTAGGAAACCTTCACTTTCTTGTTACTCTTATCGTGCATAAGGTATGATCCTATTCCATTCTAACTTGACATTTTACGTTTCAGATCATGCCTCCTCATAGAGCTAACACTAGGAATGCGAATGCTAGGAATGCAAACGCAACTCCTCCAGTCCCAAATCAAGAAGTTTCCAATGCTGAGTTCAGGAATGCCATACAAATGTTGGCTCAGAGTATGACCCACCAGAATAATCGGGTTCATGCTCCTGTGAATGAAAATGGTGGATCAGCAGCAGTAAGGATCCGTGACTTTGTTAGGATCACAGACTAATGAGGATCCTCAGAATTTATTGGATGAGATCAAGAAGATCTTTGAGGTAATGCAAGTCACTAGGAATGATCGGGTTGAGTTGGCATCATACCAGTTGAAGGATGTTGCTCATATTTGGTACACTCAGTGGAAGGAGAATAGGGGTGCAAATGCAACTCCTATCACTTGGGATTATTTTAGTGAGACTTTTCTCGACAGGTTTTTCCCAATAGAGTTGAGAGAGGCAAAGGCTCAGGAATTCATGAACTTGAGGCAAGGTAACATGACAGTCCAAGAGTATGGGCTGAAGTTTAACCAACTCTCCAGGTATGCTCCTCACATGGTTGCTGACTCCAGGGCTCAGATGAATAAGTTCTTGTATGGAGTGTCAGAATTGGTGAAGAAAAAGTGCAGAAATGCTATGTTGCTGGGAGATATGAACATCTCTAGGCTTATGACTCATGCTCAGCAGGTTGAGGGTGATAAGCTTAGGGAACATGCCAAGGAGAATAAGAAGGCTAGGACTGGGAACTATGACTATTCTCAGCATAAATCGGGTGGTGGAAATCGCTCTTAGGGTCAGCAGAAGTTTTCAGCTCCAGCCCCTTCATCAGCTAGTGTTCCATCCTCCAAGAACAGGTTTGACCAGAAGGTTAGAGCACCAGGCTCTAAGTCTCAGGGAAGTGTTTTAGGCACCACGACTTACCCCACTTGCCCTGAGTGTGGTAAGAACCATCCAGGCGAGTGCCTTGTAGGAAAGGAAGAGTGTTTTGGGTGCAGTCAGTCTGGTCATAGGTTGAGGGATTGTCCTTCTAGACAGGGTCAAAGAGGTGGAAATGGTAGAATTCAGTCTACAACTTCATCAGCACCAGCAAGTCGCCCGACTCAGCAGGGTAACTCATCTGGTACAGGTGGCGGTCAATGCCAAAATAGACTATATGCTCTTCAGGCTCGCCAGGATCAGGATGGGTCTCCTGATGTAGTCACTGGTACGTTACGAGTCTTTGAACTTGATGTTTATGCATTGTTAGATCCAGGGGCTACTCTTTCTTTTATAACTCCTTACATAGCAGTCCAATTCAGTGTCAATACAGAAACTCTCTCAGAACCTTTCTCAGTTTCTACTCCAGTCGGTGACCCAGTTATAGCTAGATGGGTATACAGAAATTGCCCTGTCACAGTCTCTCACAAAGTCACCTCAGCAGATCTAGTAAAATTAGAAATGGTAGACTTCGATGTCATTCTAGTCATGGATTGGTTACATTCATGTTATGCCTCAGTCGATTGTAGAAATAGGATTGTTTATTTCTAGTTTCTTGACGAACCAATCTTAGAATGGAAGGGTAGTAGCTTAGTGCCTATGGGTCCATTTATTTCTTACCTTAAGGCCAGAAAGATGATCTCTAAGGGTTATCTCTATCATGTAGTTAGGGTTAAGGATTCTAGCTCTGAAATTCCAACTCTTGAGTTAGTTCCAGTAGTCAGTGAATTTCCAGAAGTATTTCCAGAAGATCTTCCTGGATTCCTCCCGAAAGGGAAATCGACTTTGGAATTGATCTCCTTCTAGATAACCAGTCTATTTCTATTCCTCCTTACAGAATGGAACTAGCAGAGCTTAAGGAATTGAAAGATAAGTTAAAAGACCTTCTAGATAAGGGTTTCATCACACCTAGCATTTCACTATGGGGTGCACCAGTGTTGTTCGTAAAGAAGAAAGATGGTTCTCTCAGAATATGTATTGACTATAGACAGTTGAACAAGGTCACAATCAAGAATAAGTATCCCATCCCCAGGATTGATGACTTATTTGACCAACTTTAGGGTGCTAGTCATTTCTCAAAGATAGACCTCAGATCGAGTTATCATCAGCTCAGAGTCAGAGATAGTGATATTCCAAAAACAACCTTCAAAACTCGGTATGGTCATTATGAATTTGTGGTTATGCTGTTTGGACTAACCAATGCTCCTGCAGCTTTCATGGATTTGATGAACAGAGTGTTCAAACAGTACTTGGACTTGTTGGTTACCGTCTTCATTGACGATATTCTCATTTACTCTAGGAATGAGGAAGAACATGCAAGTCATTTGAGAGTTGTTCTCCAGACTCTTAAAGATCGCCAGTTATTCGCTAAGTTTAACAAATGTGAGTTCTGGTTGCAATCGTTGCTTTCCTTGGTGACATTGTATCTAGCGAAGAGATCCGAGTGGATTCATAGAAGATAGAAGCAGTGAAACAATGACCCAGACCTACATCTGCTACAGATATCAGAAGTTTCTTAGGTCTAACGGGTTATTATAGAAGGTTCGTGGAAGGATTTTCATCCATAGCCTCACCATTGACTAGGTTGACTCGGAAGATGGTCAAGTTTCAATGGTCAGATGATTATGGAAAAAGCTTTGCAGAATTGAAGACTAGATTGACTACAACTCCTGTCTTGACTCTACCAGAGGGTTCAGATGGTTCTGTGATCTATTGTGATGCATCCAGAGTTGGCCTTTGTTGTGTGTTAATGCAGCGAGATAAGGTTATAGCTTATGCTTCTAGACAGCTTAAGGTGCATGAGAAGAACTATCCAACTCATGACCTCGAGCTTGCAGTAGTGGTGTTTGCACTCAAGATATGGAGACACTACTTCTATGGTGTTCATGTAGATGTGTTCACTGACCATAAGAGCCTTCAGTATGTGTTCACCCAGAAAGAGTTGAATCTTCGCCAAAGGAGATTGCTTGACTTCCTTAAGGATTATGATGAGTGTGCATTATCATCCTGGTAAGGCGAATGTAGTAGCAGACTCTCTTGGTAGACTATCTATGGGTAGTGTAGCCCATGTTGAAGAAGAAAGAAAGGAGCTAGTGAAGGATGTTCACAGGCTTGCTCGCTTGGGAGTTCGCCTTATGAGCATATCATACAATGGTGTAACAATTCAGAATGGGGCAAAATCTTCTTTGGTAGTGGAGGTTAAGGAAAAGCAAATCAGTGATCCAATCTTGCTTGAACTAAAAGGTGCAATACACAATTAGAGAGTGGAGGTTTTCTCCCAAGGGAGAGATGATGTACTTCGCTACCAGGGTAGATTGTGTGTTCCTGATGTGGGCGAGTTGAGACAACATAATCTTGAAGACGCCCATAACTCCAGATATTCTATTCATCCAGGTGCCACTAAGATGTACCGCGATCTGAGGGAAGTCTATTGGTGGAATGACATGAAGAGGGATATAGCAGATTTTGTGAGTAAGTGCCCCAATTGTCAGCAAGTCAAGGTAGAACATCAGAAACCAGGGGTATGACTCAAGACATCGACATTTCTACTTGGAAGTGGGAAGTAATCAATATGGTTTCATCACAGGGTTACCGCGTACTCGCAGACAACATGACTCCATTTGGGTGATAGTTGATAAGATGACTAAGTCTTCTCGCTTTTTGGCGGTCAAGACTACAGATTCGGCAGAGGACTATGCCAAGCTTTACATTAATGAAATTGTGAGATTGCATGGGGTTCCTTTGTCTATTATCTAAGATAGAAGTCCTCATTTTACCTATCATTTCTGGAAGTCATTTCAGAAGGGTCTTGGTACTCAAGTTAACCTTAGCACAACATTTCATTCGCAGACAGATGGACAGGCATAGCGTACTATTTAAACCCTAGAGGATATGTTGAGAGCTTGTGTGATCGATTTCAAAGGTAGTTGGGATGATCACCTTCCTCTCATTGAGTTTGCCTACAACAATAACTACCATTCCAGCATTCAGATGACCCCTTATGAGGCTTTGTATGGGCGTAGATGTAGATCTCCTGTTGGTTGGTTTGAAGTAGGTGAAGCAGCTTTGATAGGGACAGATTCAGTCCTTCATGCTATGGAGAAATTTCAACTCATTAGAGATAGACTTAAGACATCTCAGAGTCGTCAGAAATCTTATGCAGATGTAAGGAGAAGGGAACTAGAGTTCCAAGTTGATGATTGGGTTTTTCTGAAAGTGTCACCTATGAAAGGGGTGATGAGATTTGGCAAGAAATGGAAGCTCAGTCCTAGATATGTAGGCCCTTACAAGATCTTGAAAAGGGTTTGCAAGGTGGCATATGAGTTAGAGTTACCAGCAGACTTAGCAGTAGTGCATCCGGTCTTCCACATCTCACTCTTGAAGAAGTGTGTGGGTGACCCAGCCTCTATAGTGCCATTAGAGAGTGTGGCGGTGAAGGATAGTCTTTCTTATGAGGATGTACCAGTTGAGATTCTTGACCGTCAGGTTAGAAGGTTGAGAAATAAAGAAGTCGCTTTAGTCAAGGTTTTGTGGAGGAGTCAGTCCGTAGAGGGAGCTACTTGGGAAGCAGAAGCACCCATGAATGACAAGTATCCTCACCTCTTTCTTTTCGATTCCCCTCCAGCTTGAGGTAATAGTCCTCTTTAGTTTTCCAGTCATTCATGTGTGAATTTAGTCTTAGAATCATGTTCCCTTAGTTTGTACTTGCATTTCAGCGTATTTGCATGTTCTCGAAACTCAATTCAGTCAGAAACTCACTTCTCAGTGTTTAGTAGTAGGGTTTGCAGCTCTCTCCCTCTATTTATCTAGTTTAGTCTTCATTCGAGGACGTATGTTCCCAAGGGGGAGATAATGTAACACCCCGTATCCAAAACAGACCAAAAACTAGCTTTTCAGAAAAATCTGCAGGTGCAACCAACGGTGGTATCGATGGTCAGTAGCCTGACCCACGGTCCATCCTGCACATCCGTCGATGGGGTCAGAAACTCCCAAAAATCTCAGCCCAGGAAAATTGGTTAACTCTTGGTCGATGGACGGACCTACGGTCCGTAGGTCAGACTACGGTCCATAGTCCGTGACCGTCGATCGAGACCCCAGTTAGGGGGGAAATACAGTAAGGTCAACTTCAAATGATCATAACTCTTATCACAAAATGAATTAGGTGTCCCATGACATATAAACATATATATAAATGAATCATCTTTCCATAGCCACCGACCTTGCTAAAAGCAGAGCTCAGAGTAAAAAGTTATGCCTGTTTTAGTAAATTCATGTCGAACAGACCCAACCTACGGACCCAAACGATGGACCGTCGATGGAACGATGGACCGTCTGTCCAGGCCTTCATTTGGTCAGACAACAACTTACCCAGGGGTATTTTGGTCTTTTCCCACTTCATTTAAACCTTAAGACACATCGTTTTGACCCTAAATCATCATATTTTAGTCAGTTTAAGCCTAGAAACATAACTAAAACTTACCTAAGTCAAATCATTAATCAAAAGTAAGAAAATTAAAAGCAAGAAAGGAGAAAAAAGGTCAAGAACCCTATTCAAGAACGCAACAAGTTTCCAGCAGTTCCAGCCACGAAATCTAAGTATTTTTCCGTGAATTTCCTCACCAGGTATGTGGGATTTCACTAGTGGGTTCCTTTCACCCATTAGGTCCCTAGTTTTCAGTCAGATTCTTGATTCTCTTATTATGATTAAACCTAAGGTTTCTAGAACTTCAACAGAACTTTATGAATTTATTAGTTATATATTCCAAATCAGATTATCATGTTATTATTTAGTTTATCGCATGAATTTCAGAACCCTAGCTTTGTATTTCTTTAGCTTTTGAATTACACATGCTAGGTCAAATATTTCAGTTACATCAGATATACATGCCTCAGTTATAAATGCATAATTACCAGATTAATTGTTACATTCTCAGTTTGCATGTTTAGTTTTGAGCTATCCAGTATTTACAGAAACTTAGTCATGATCACTTAATTACAAAATTCATTGGGAGTAGCATAATACCGAGTTGGACTAGGGTTCAGCGTACCCAAATAGTCCCATAACTACTAGCCAAGTAGGTTGTAAGTCCCCTCTGTGTGCAATCAGTTTAGTGATCACGCCAGCATGCCTTTATACCTTTGGCAGGGTATATTGGGTCCTTTCGATGGGGCGTATACATCGGACTCCACATTTAGCTCATGTGGTTTTATTATCGGTTATTAGTAGCTCCCACAGTTCAGTCAGACTCTCTTCATTGACCATTTATCAGTATATTCATTATTCAATTTCAGCATGTTATAAATTGGTCATTGCATCTAGTTAGCTTAGAATTCAATATATCATGTTCAGATTATTATACTTGCTTTTGTGCTTGTTCAGTTATGTTTTATTTTAGCTTTACTCTATCCTACATGCTCAGTACCTTCAAGTACTGACGCATACGTGCGCTACATCTTCTCGTGATGTAGGTTCAGGTTCTGAGCATCCAGATCACACATAAATCGCTGTCCGATCTCCAGTTCAGCAGATTCAATGGTGAGTCCTCATTCTTCGAGGACAACAATCATGAGCTTAATTTCAGTCTTCAGTCATTTAATTTCAGTTTTTGCTAGATTTAGCTGGGGCTTTTCCTAATATTTCTAGTCCAGTTTAGAGGCTTATTTCAGACATAGTTTGTTTCAGCTTAGCGTTGAGTTAATATTTTCATTGTATTAAACTCATCAATTTTCATATATCTCAGCTTTAGTATATGGGCATTCCCCATCTTTTCGTTTTAAGTATGATTTAGCTTCCGCAATAGTTTATATTCTTTAGTATGCTTATGATCATGCTAGCAGGGCTAGCTTGTGATCACTTGTAGTCCTAGGTTCCGTGTCCGTGTCTCGGGGGTAGCTCGGGGCGTAACACATACCCAAAACTGTACCTCGCTTCTTTGACGGGAACTTGAATAGGCTCAATAATTCCTTGGGAATTCTTTCCCAATCCAAAACCTGGCTCAAACCCATTCTGCAGCATCACAGTGGTGATCATCTTGTACACAAAAGGCATAGGAGGCTATGGGGCCAAATCCTTACCGGTGGCATTTACAAGTTCCACCGTGTAGAAATCGATGCCTCGCGAGACTTCATCAATAATTGGCGCTTGCCAGCTATTGTGACTCCCTTCACCGTGAATAACCAATTCTTGGTCCTTCCAAACGAGCTTCATCATCTGGTGAAGATTAGAAGGCACAGCCCAAACCATGTGGATGAAAGGCTTTACCAGAAGAAGGTTATAGCTGGTGTCAATGTCCAACACCTGAAACTTTGCACAGTACTCCGCCGGACCCATTTGGATGATCAAATTCATTTCTCCAGTGTGTCTCTTTGTACCCCATCAAAGGCTCTTACATTGACACATTGAATTGGTTTTCTTTCAGCTTCCCCAAGTTAAACCTTAACTGCCTTAGAGTCGACAGTGGGCAAATGTTGAGACCAGACCCATCATCCACCAGGACATGGTTTATGACCCTTTCATGGCATATGACAGTGGCATGCAACACCTTGTTGTGCGGCCTCTCTTCAAAGGGCAACTCTTTGTCACAAAAGGTAATCTGATGCCCTCGGATAACTTGGTTGATTATAGCCGCTACATTATCGCTGCTTGTGCCCACGGAAACATATGTGTCATCCAGATCCTTCATCAAGGCCTTTCTATGCTGCTGGGAGCTCATTAACAGGGCCCACACAGAAATCTGGGCTGGGGTTTTCTCTAGATGCTTAAAAACTGAATAGTTTTTGGGCTGCATTTTCCTCCAGAATTTTTCAGCCTCGCCCTCACTTATCGGCCTTTTCCCTTGGTCCTTCTTCTGCCCTCCAAGATCCAACTCTTCGGGACTATAACACCTCCCAGATCGGATCATAACCTTAGCAACATCGGTTTCAATCACAAACTTCGGCCTAGCAGGAGTTTCTGATGGGACCAAGGCAACAACCTTTGCGGATGTCAGGATCACGAACTTCTTTTTCTCCTTAACGCTCAGCGAGGCTACAACCCTTTCTAACTCATCATGAATAATCGGAGTTATCACCTTAGTCATGCACCAGTCATCATCCATCTCAATCATGTTGATATTGACGCCGCCATAATTCGGCAAAGGATTGGTGTTGACATTAGGCGTGACTGTTTGAAGAGAAACCACTTCTTGGTCGATCAGATCTTAAATCTTGTGTTTGAGGTTGATATAATCCTCAGTATCATATCCAATATTGTTGGAGTGATATGCACTCCTTTGATCGGGTTTGTAGAATTTGGAACTAGTATCCACCGGCTTGGGCCCCATCGGGTAAATGCATTCGACTGCATCCAGTCGCTCGTACAACTTTGTTCTGCTTTCAGTGAGCACGATAAAGTTTCTGGGGGGTTTCTTCTCGAATTTGGGTTGAGGGGGATCATAGTTGCCTTGTTAGGGAGGAGGCATCTGTTGATAATTTTGGGTATTTGGACGGGGAGTTTGGTTTCTTGGATAAGGATTTGTTTGGTAATTTGGTGATGGAGCTTGGTAGTTCGTGGTGGTATTATGGTATATTGGAGCTTGGTATACTGGGGGAGGTGCTCTGTAGTTTGACTGCACATTGGCACAGCTAGGAGCAACATTTTGGTAAATGGGGGATGGAATTTGGTACAGTGGAGGAGAACTTTGGTAAACGGGATTTGGATTTTGGTAATTTGGAAGGGGGGCATTTTGGTATGTGGAGGTAGCATTTTGGTAGATGGGAGGAAGAGTATTTGGACAACCAGCTTGTGTATAGCAATCCTATTAAGAATTCTGGGAAGGTCGAGGATGACCTTGGTAGGATGATGGTCTTCTGGGGGGTCTTCCTCCCTTCGTAAGAGACAGCAGAAACATCTTCTCTTTTTTTCTTCAACAAACCCGATGATCCAGGCGACGCAGCAACACGAACAATCTTCCCGGTTTTCAACCCATCCTCGATAGTCTCACCAACCTTGACTATCTCAGCAAATTTTTCTCCAACGAGCAACATGATTCTATCATAGTATTTGGGCTATTGCACCCGCACAAACACTTCAACTATCTCTTTTTCGGACATAGGAAGCCGTACTCTAGCTGCTTCATTGCGCCACCAGTATTAAAACTCTCTATAGCTTTCATGGGACTTTTGTTTCATCTTTTCTAAGGAATAACAATCAGGGACGATCTCTACATTGTAGGCAAACCGTTCGATGAAGTCCTTGGCCAAAGCATTCCAGCTGGGCCACTTTCTGGTCTCGTGAGATGTAAACCATTCAAAAGCTTCTCCGCTCAAACTTCGGTTAAAAAGCCGCATTAGTACAACTTCATCTCTACCAACTCCTACAAGCTGGTCACAGTAGGCCCTTAGATGCGCTAAGGGATTCCCCGTTCCTCCAAAAGTATCAAACTTTGTAATCTTGAACCCTTCTGAGAGGTCCAGATTTGGATGAATGCATAAGTCCTTATAGTTCAAACCGGTGATGTCAGGAATGCAATGAAATTATTTCATTGCTTTTTGGATCTCCTCCTTTATGTCTATCTTTACGGCCTCTTCTCTCGACCTCCACTCTCTTTCCTTATCCTTATAATGGTCGAGCTCAGAACCATTCACGTCATGCTCATTAGGAACGGGAATTTAGAAAGTGGTTTTTCTGGGTTGGGGTGGAGCTACGGAGGGACTTTGGGCATTATGGGTAGTTTGGTAGTTTTGCGGGTAGGTTTGGGGATTAGTATTTTTGTTTTGGTGGTGGTGAGACGTTTGGGGGTGGAATGCATTTTGGTTTTGGTTTTGATTTTGATTTTGTGGTGGTGGAGCGGTTTGATTATGGGCATTTTGAGGAGGAGGTGGTATTTGGTAATGGTTATTTTGAGGAAGGGGTGGGGGCTGGTAAGAGGCGGAGACGTATTGAGGGTTCTGTGTAGTCAAGTCTATTACTAAGGGATTTTGAGCAGGGGTAGACGGCGGAATCTGAGCTGGATCCATGTTTGAAGAGGGAGAGTATAGAGGAGGCCTTCCATCAGTAGCAGCAGTAAAACCTGGTGGAGGCAGATCCTGTCATCTTTGCATCTCCACTCTCATCTCAGTGATCTATTGCATTAACTGCATAATCAGTTCGTTCTTATTTGCTATGGTGGGTTGAGCCACCACAACGTCAGTAAGACTGATTTCTTTGTTGTTGTCCCCCATTACTGCTTTTCCCTTATCTGAACTTTGGTCGGGAAAGGAATCTGCACGTCCTTTAGATCTAGTGAAGTAGGGATGAAAATCCAGTTTAATCGACACAGACCAGTTTGTAAGTACATATGGAGGAAAACAACTCAAAGGCAAATTTGTTAGTTGAGCTCGTAATACGCAATGCAGGATATCACATAGAGTACAGATAAACACACAAAGGTGCTTTGTTTGAGGACATTTTAACCCACGAGTGAAAGGAAACTAAATTTTGAACAAGCAGGAGTTTGCTTATTTTAGTTTGACACTATCTCAGAATGGTTAAATCACGTTGAGCTAAGGTCTTCTTGTTGCATATCTTTGACGTCCGTTGATCTAAGCTTCACATTTCCTTATAGAATGAGAGGGGGAGAATGAAAATTTTAAAAGATAGGGGTCAGACCTCGAAAGGCTGCCTACGTATCTCACAAGGAGAATTAAGGCCCTACGTAGTTCGGGTACATGGACATACTTTTTTCATTCATTTCATTTTTAACAATTACAAGGAAATTTTAAAAATAGCAACAAAGCTTTTAAAAGATTAACGGTGGCCCCATCTCAGTCGTTCTTCTTCTGGTGGTAGCATCACCCACGGGGAACAAACTCGACTTAAATCTTTCCTATGCTGATGAGAAACTCCATGTCGTGGCGGAATGCAAAACAGTTTTCAATGCTATGGTCTGCTGCATTATGATAGGGGTAACTTTTTTGAACTTCGAACCAAAGGGAATATAACACGTCCACGTCCTTATATAAAAGAGTAAAGACTTTGTTTTGAACCATTTCTGAATAACCTCCAACATTGTTTTCTTGAAAGGTGTGAAGGAGCAACCAATTCTGAATAACCTCCAACACGTAATGATGATGCCGTCACCTCAACTGTTTACAATACTGTTCATATCGAGCAAACGGCGGACCACATTCTTAAACTCTATGCACTCCTCTATTGTGTGCCCTTTCTGGTTGTGATGACACTCACAGGTCTTGCGGATATCCCCTGATCCCACTTGGGAAGATGTTTTTTCGATGGGCCTCAACATACGCCTAGACCGATAATGCTCAAAGATGAGGGTGCATGAAATGGCTTCCGTCCCTGTTCAGTACTCTTATGGATATGTTTCGAGAGTAACTTTCTTGTCCCCTTCCGCCAGATGTCCCTTGAGAGAATGTTTGTGGGCAATTGCTTCCTCATAACTTTATTCAATGCCCTCACCTCGGGGCTCTCACGAGGAAACACTAGGTCATATAGGCGCTTTCCGCGCTGCTTCCGTATGTTGATCATCTCCTCTTCGGTTGGTTCAGTCTAGATATCCTTTCATTTTCCCATACATGTTATCTCACCTTTCCTAAGATGGTAGAGTAGTGTTCTAGGATTTGGTGATAGGATTTTGCTTTTGTTTGGGAAACTCAATTGGAAAATTTGGTCAGATTTTGTAGTAGTGACTTATATATTTGTGGAAATTTCTAACAGGGAGTGGGTTTGCGATGTCCTCATTAAAAGCAACATATCACATAAACAGTTAAAAACACATATATCACGTCCTAAACATGCATGTGACCCTTTTGTGGCAAGGGTAGGCCTAGCGATCTGAAGGATGTATTGCGTCATTTAAAACAGATTGTTGCACCCCCCAAACAAGCTTCACAACTAATTATAGAATTCGTTACATAGCTTTGATCAAAATGGGGATATATTTTGCAGGAAGGGAATACGTTGCAAATAAAAATAAAAAAAAATCCCACGCAGGGGAATTAGAAATTCGACGGCCCTGCTCCTCCTCTTGCTTTTTCTACCTTTTCGCGAATGATGTACTTGCTTGTTACCACGTATGTCTCACCAAACACAGGTTTGGAAGATGGTGGCACAGCTCGGAGAGTGTTGATCTGCTCATTCAGGGTTGTATCCAGACGATCAAATAGGCTCTTGCATCGTTCAACTCTTGTGACATCACAACTAAGTCACTATGGCTTTCAAATTCTCTGGATTGGTACTCTTGCTCTCTTTGTCGAAATTCCTATTCCTTTTGATCCCATTCTTACTGAAAATGATATGTTTGGATCTGGATCCTCGTTTGACGTCTTTGATTTCTCGACCCACGCGTGGTGTCGGGTTCACTACCCCACGTAAATCATCCTGCAACCATTTTTTGTGCTCATCAACATATCCAATTTCATACCTGTTTTAAGCAATACTTTCTTTCATGTTGACCCGCCCGACACACTCTTGGATGACGGTTTTGGCGAAGGGTATCTTAACACACCCGTTTTAATCAATGACTAAGGAGCTCGTGTCCCCTTGGACAGGTGTAATTTGTCTTCTACCAAATTGCCGCATCACCCTACTTGGATTGTACGGTCGCGTTCCTCTGATGTCGGGAAGGACCAAAAAAGGACGTTTGGCCCCCTGAGCCACTATCTTCTCCAGCATAAAGTTTTGGAACATCCACTGTATGCTCCTTCTCTGAGGTCGTAGAATACTTTCACCCATGCATCCCTGGTAGTGTGAATTGGGAACTTGCGGATGCTTAGATAAAACTCGTAATTGTCAACGGGACTCGTCTGGGTCAGCTTTGACAACTCCTATTGTTGTGTGCCGTATTTTTTACACAGATATTCAGTCATCCACCATTGAAGAAAAATGTTGCACCCATGAAAAAATGGGAATCCATTCTTACACAAACTCAACGATCGATAGATGTCGGCCAAAATAATCGGGGCCAGATTGTAGTGTTTCTTTGCTTCTTCCTCTTTACCGATCCCTCTGAAGATGGCGTCCACAACCATCACAACCCAGGTATTGATATCTTTTGCTTTATCCTGAGGGAACACCACCATTCCTAAGAGGTACGCAGAGAACACGATAGTCTGAGTCTGTCTCCAAGTACTATGATTATGGAACTCGTTCGGAAATTTTCTGAAATAGCTATCGTGCCCCCACATTTCAAAAAATCTCATTAATGGTATACTTTGAGCGTCCAACCATTCCGTGTCCACTAGACGTAAGATGTCTTTCAGTTTTAGACTAGTCGGCCTATCTGGTAGCAGAATGTGATGATATGTGTTTTTTTTCCTCTTGCCACACGTTCCGATAGAGTCTAAACAATCTTTTATCTCCTCTAGTGTTGGTGTTATTTCAACATCCCCAAATAAGAAAACCATCCTTTTGTCATCCCAGAACCGCGTAATTACCTCGATAAACTCGGGCCAAACCTTGAAGTCCATTATTAAAGGTAGGTGACCCAAGTGAATCAAGATTTCTCTCTTTTGACAGTCTTTGAGGTTGTTCCACCACACACGAAGAATATCTGGTGTCTCGGTGACCATTTTGAAACTGAGAAATTGACTTGACATCTACAAAAACATACAAATAATTAGTTGACATCCCCCAAGACACAACAATCCGTCAAACACGCAAAAATCCTTCAAATGACACATAAGTATGATCGTTCGATCGAGCCGTGGGCTCTTTGGACTTAGGGCGGTCTTTCTAATGGGCCCAAAACTCCTTGGGTGTTGGGTCATCTTAGGCCAATGCGCAATTTTCGGGATTTGGTAGCTCTATATTAGTTTGACTAAGAGTGGGTTTTATTTATAGTTGAAAGGGTGTCCAAGAGGAATACTTGGGTTGGGACAGTTAACGACCATTGACTAACAAGTAGCCAACTACATTCTTCAGGGTTCCCCGAGAAAGATTTGGTTAATGAACGACTGCGAGCCAGCATAATCGTCCTTTAAGTGATAAATAAACAATTGTCGTTTGACGGAGTATGATATGCCATGAAAAATTCAATAGTTGATATAATACGATAAATAAACACATATCACATAGCCAGATAAATTTAGTTTTAAGGTTAGAATCCTCAAACTCTCTAGAAGAGTCACCATTCTGTTTTACTTCGGAAAATAATATTTATAGTTTTGAGACTTTTTGAGAGTCGACACTCAATTTTTTGAAGAAAAAATCAAGTAAAAAACATTAGTTTTTGAAAAGATTTAAACAGAAAACCTTAAGAAAACTTTAAAGGGGGTCCGGGATTCCTATTTATATTTTAGGAAGGTGCTTAAGGCACTTAAAATATCCGTTAATAAGGTTTTTCGACAACTAAAATGTTCGGCTAAATGTTTAACTTAAGTTTTGAGATAAAGATTATTTTGAGTTATTTTGAAAAATGAAGTATTAATCTACTATCTAAGCGAGGTTTGACTTGCAAATATTTTATTTTAGACAAATTTATTTATTTGATTTAACTGAGTCGTTAAAACAAAGTGACGTCTCATGCGGGATTTGGAATTTCTAACTCAAAACTAATAACAGGCATTGACAAGCAGATAAAACGGAAAAGTAAAAGGGAGAGAGAGAGTTCGATCCAAATCCGGTTTTTGTCCGCCTGGACCGGTATTTGATCCATTTTCACTTTTTAAGCCTTAGGCCCTTCGTACCTGTCCTAAGAACTATCGAAATAATAAGTAAATGAAAACTCGACAATGGCTTAGGCCTAAAATTAATAAAATACATCATTTCACAAAAATAAATTTTGGGGCCTTCGTTGCCCGATCTCTTCAACTTCTTCCACTTTCAAATTCTTTCGCCTCGAGACCTGTACGCCAAATTCATGGACCTAATCCTCGGTCCCCTTAACTCAGTTGACTCAATAGAGGGAAAATTGGGCCAAAGGCCCAATTCAGACATGCAGGAAAAAGAGTCCATTGTGGACGCATATACATGTAAAGAAAAGTAAAAGAAGAGATTAGAGGGCACTTGATACAATTCCATTTATTCAAAAAAGAAAAAAAATGCAGTATATAATTAGTGAAACTCTAAACATATAACAAACTTTAGGATAAAAATAATAAACTTATAGGATGTCAATAGGTAAAAAAACAGCTAAAAATAATACTAACCAAACTTAAGACCCCAAAATAACAATAATCACACTAATGATAATGACAACAATTAAGCATACTGGTTAGTCCCTATTTAATCTTATACACTTGTTATCAACAAGATAAGCTCACAGACATACTAGTTTAAAATAGACAAAACAAATTGAGCAGTGAAATTGTCACAGTAAACCAAATATTTGATGCAAAATCTGGAAATTTAAGTAAAACACACCCAACTGGAGGAACTTGTCAAAAAAAACGAGACCATTCCTAATAAGTCTCTGCCAAATAATACTATTGTTCCTAGCTTGCGACAAACTATTTTATAGACACAATGAAACATGCATCACATGTCCTAGACCAAAACGTTCCAATATCAAACCAAAAACGACAAAACTTCAGCTAAAACAATCTGGAGGAATTTTTGGAACAACATTTGGATATTTTGACTCATTGGGACCAAATTGACAATACCACTTCATGATTCATTCATCAAAATATATACATATATACATAGAAGACTTCATTATAAGATAGCAATTGCTCAAACCGGCTACTCGAATTCGAACACGAAGCGAGATCGATCTCATTTTAAACATTACATGACTAAACAAAACGCAAAGCAAGTAGACAAGTGTACAAGAAGAAAAGAAAAGAAGTTGAGAACGTCGGAATATATGGGAAAATAGAAGTAATTTCGACTAAACGTTGAATCAATGTTTAAGAGAAAATAGTAGCAAAACACCAAAGGAAGCACACGACTACAGGCAACAAACTAGAAAGATTTTTCTTTGCATTTTCGCAGAATCTAAATGGGATAACATAACACGAACGAATTGAACCAAGTAAAATGAGGGATAATTGTTGACACCCAATTTTGATCCTCCCTGGTATAAATTAATTCACGAGTTTCTTAAATTCCAAACGATTTAAAGTAATTAACATTTTACGAAATTCAAATACACTTTCAAGTTATATTCATATAATTTTGTCACTTTTAGAATTCCTAAATAATAAATACATACATATACATGTATATATACAAGCATTTTTATGAATTTTCAAAAATCGTCTCAAAATTTTTAGTTTTACTTGAAATCCGATAAATTAGTTTAGTTATATGATTGTTTACATTTTAAGTTATTTATCTTATATTTGAATTAGTTATTTTATTTGTGTCAAGATTAGGAAGCTCGTTAATTAGTTTTGGTTAATTCATCTTGTTTGGACTTTAGCTTAGTTTGTGAATTAAATTCATTTGACTAAATTGATTTCCCTTTTAAACCCACCCAAAAGATTGGAAAAATTACATAAATTGGTATATTTTAATAAATAATTATTGATTTTAGCAATACTTTTTATTTATTATCATTTATAGCAATACTATGTTAAATCTGCAATATGTATTAAAAGTGAATTATGTATGCAATATATATGAATTATATATGAATTATAATTGATTTTTTTAACATAGATTATGTTTGTTTGGTAAATATTTGATACATTATATTATAAGTGTATTAAAATGTGTGATAAATGAATTATCTATCATTAAAATTTGTATTATATGTGAATAAAAAGTTTTTCTTTGTAATATGAATTAAACTTGTATTATAAATGAATTAAAAGTGGTCATGTAAAAAAGAAATATTATTGCTATAAATGGTAAATATTTTTTTATTATAGTATATTTATGTAAGTTTCCCCAAAAGATTTCGGTGTTGGGCCTCCTCTCTAATCCTTCCGCAGCCTACTTCTCCATTTCAAAACATCCAACTATATACCAAACTTAGCCCAATATTTAATCCCCCAGCCCATCTTTAATACCATACCCGGCCCACCTCATGTATTCCCAACGTTAACAGAGAAAACATCAAAACAACGATTCCCAATGCCCTCGATGTAACCTATAAGCGGTAAATTCAGAGAAACGTTCTTCATGTTTGACTGCAGCTCGCTTGGGTGACGCCCCATACCCCTACGCGCCTTACACGTCATGAATGCAGAGCAGCTAGACGCCTTTGTCTTCTCTCCTAAACGTCCCTCTCATAGCTGTAAGGCCAAAGCAGAGATGGCAGCGCGCGTTCCCATCCTTTGGGTTTTGAGATAGAGCCACATCTCACCCCAAGGATGAATGGATCAATCTTGGCCATCCCTCCGACCTATGCGTCCGGATCTTTGGGGATTTTGTTTTGAAATCTCTTACCATGCCAACTTTCTCATGGTAAAAAAGGGAGAATTCAAATTTGGGGAACGTATTCTCGAATACCGTTTATACCATTCCCCCCCCCCCCAAAGTAAAAACCCTAATTCTCCCCCCATATAATATCCTTTCTTGTTCACTGTGAAGGGGGGATTCTGTAACAAGAGGTGATTCTTGCTACTAAGACTAAGAATAAGCAGTAAGAGAAAAGGAAAGAAGAAGAAAGAAGTTTTGATAATTTTCTGATTATCTTCCTCAAAGTAATACAAGGATATATAATCCTTTAGGATCAGTACAATAGTACGACAACTGTCCTCATTCCAAAACAGAATTTAGGACTTGAAAGTAAATAAAATAACTATTGTTAAGGACTAGGAAAGTAAATACTAAAATTAACAACTCAAATACCTAATGGACTTAAATATCATAATCTAAACTTCATTTGTTAATGGTCACAACAACTTTTGTGACAATCCATTCCCCTTAAAGATTAACCTTGCTTTTAAGCTTCTTTAAAATTGGGAAATTGGGACTTGATAAATTGAAAATCTTCCCAGGTGGCTTCTTCAGGTAATAGGTTCGCCCATTGCACCAAGATTTGTGTTGCCGCCTTGTTTCCTCTCTTGATCATTCTCCTGTCTAACACTGCCACAGGTTCCACCAATGGTTGGCCATCAGATGAGCAAAGAGGAAGGTCTATGGATGGAATTGTTTGTTTCCCAACTTTTTTCTTAAGTTGTGAAATGTGGAACACAGGATGTATTTTTGCTGTCGGGGGTAACCTCAGCTTATAGGCCACCGGTCCAATCTTTTTGACGATCTGATAGGGCCCATAGAATTTTGAAGCTAACTTGAGGTTCTTCCTTATAGCTACTGAAGCTTGTCTATATGGTTGTAGTTTCAAAAACACCCAGTCCCCTTCTTCAAATTCCCTCTCTGTTCTTTTCTTATCATTATTCATTTTCATTCTGTTTTGTGCCTTTGCCAAATTTTTCTTTAACACTTTAGCCATAATCAGCCTCTCTTTGAATACTTGATCAATAGCATCTACTTTAGACTGTGCTATTAACTCGAATGAAAGTTGTGGAGGGTCATAACCATAGACTACTTTGAAGGGAGTCATCTTCAGTGATGAATGGTAGTTGCTGTTGTACCAATACTCAGCTAATGAGAGCCATTTGTTCCAATCCTTTGGCTTATGTCCCGTCATACACCTTAGATAATTTTCTAGACACCTGTTCAATCTTTCAGTCTGCCCATCAGTTTGTGGATGGTATGCAGAACTGTAAAGTAGTTGAACTTTCAGGTTCTTGAAAAGTTCCTTCCAGAAATTGCTCAAGAAAATCTTGTCTCTATCTGATACAATATTCTTAGGTAAACCATGTAGCTTATAAATGGTATCCATAAACACTCTAGCTACTTGAGATGCAGTATAAGGATGAGATAGAGACATAAAATGAGTATACTTGCTGTACCTGTCAACTATTACCAGAATAGTGTCTTGCCCTTCTGATTTTGGTAATCCTTCTATGAAGTCCATTGATATGTGTTCCCACATTCCTTCAGGTACTGGAAGGGGTTGTAATAACCCCGGATATAATACTTGTTCATCCTTGTACCTCTGGCAAATGTCACATTCTTGAACCACCACTTTCACCTGCTCTATCATAGTAGGCCAATAGAAGATTGCCTTTAGCCTCTGATAGGTTGCCCAAACTCCAGAGTGTCCTCCCAACCCAGAGTTGTGTATTGTGGACACCAACTGTTGTCTCAAAACTCCATTATTCCCTATCCATGCCTTTCCTTTATGTCTCAGTATTCCTTGTTGTATGGAATTGTCTGGATCATTCCCTGCATTAGTACTTAAAGTTGTGATTGCATTTAGTACTTCTTGATCACCTTCATAACTATGTAGTATCTCTTCAATACACTTGGGTTGCAATTGAGATATTAGTAAGCACTGCCGAGACGTAATTTCAGTCTGGTGATCCACCTTCCTTGACAAAGCATCAGCCACTACATTCTCAACTCCTTTCTTGTAGTGAATTTCAAAGCTTAACCCCATCAACTTGGTTAAGCCTTTGTGCTGCAATGATGTTGTTATCTTTTGCTCCTGTAGAAACTTCAAACTAAAATGATCAGTTTTAATAATGAAGTGGTGAGGAAGAAGGTAATGTCTCCATTCGTCTACAGCTTGTAGAAGAGCAATTAGTTCCTTTTCATAAGTAGATAGTCCCTGATGTTTTTTGCTCAAGGATTGACTTATGAATGCCAAGGGTCTCTTATCCTGCATCAGTACAGCTCCAACTCCAGTGTTGCATGCATCCACCTCTAATATGAATGGTTTACTGAAGTCAGGAAGTGCTAACACTGGAGCGCTATACATAGCTAATTTTAATTGATAAAATGCTCTGTCAGCTTCCGTATTCCATTTAAATTCTCCTTTCTTCAGTAAATTTGTTAAAGGCTTGCTCAGTTGTGCATACCCCCTGATAAACTTCCTGTAGTATCCTGTTAACCCTAGAAAACCTCTCAGTTCTTTAATAGTTCTGGGGCGTGGCCAGTCAGTCATAGCAGCAACCTTGGAGTGATCAGTACTTACACCATTTCTAGAGATGATATGTCCCAAG
This sequence comes from Solanum sitiens, assembly GCA_016801875.1. NCBI lineage: Eukaryota > Viridiplantae > Streptophyta > Magnoliopsida > Solanales > Solanaceae > Solanum > Solanum sitiens. The sequence continues at coordinate 1,494,618 of JABWTJ010000209.1, forward strand.
TATTCTACCTGAGGCTGTCCAAAATCACATTTGCTGAGCTTAGCAAAGAGATTATTTGCCTTTAGTAGCCTCAACACAACCTCTAGATGACGTACGTGCTCTTCCATGTTCTTACTATATATTAGTATATCATCAAAGAATACCAATATAAACTTCCTCAGCTGGTCTTTGAACACCACATTCATTAAGGACTGAAATGTGGCCGGAGCATTAGTCAATCCGAATGGCATAACTCTGAACTCCCATAGTCCATGGTGAGTTCTGAATGCAGTCTTGTATTCTTCACCACTCCTCATTCTTACTTGATGATACCCCGCTCTAAGATCAATCTTGGAAAACACCACTGCCCCAAACAATTCATCTAAAAGATCATCAATCATGGGAATCGGATACTTATTCTTTACAGTTAAGTTGTTTAACCTCCTATAATCAACTCATAATCTCCATGTAGAATCCTTTTTCTTAACCAATAGAGTAGGGGAAGCAAAAGGTGAATGGCTTGGTACAACAGTGCTAGCCTTAAGCATATCATTGATAATAGACTCAATAGCATTCTTTTGATCATATGAGTACCTGTAGGGTCTAAGATTAAAAGGCTGAGCACCTGGAACTAGATTGATAATATGATCACAAGTTCTTCTTGAGGGTAATTCCTTAGGCTCCTGGAATAGACTTACATGCTGTTCAAGTAATTTGATGATTCCGGGATGTACCGCTTTTTGCTCTTTTGTCGCCTTCTCTTCTTGTATCATAGCTAACTCAGCTACTACCTCACAAGTACTAGATTGTAACATCCTCTTTAGTGTTTCAGTGTCTACTGCAGTAACTTTAGACTCCTCAGTAACCCCATACAAAGTTATCATTCTTTCATCAGTCATGAAGCTTAGGCTATGGGGTCTGGTATGCAGAATGACTGGTGCCACCATATCTATCCAGTCCATTCCTAAGATCATGTCACAGCCTCCCACTTTCATTAGTTTAAGCTGAAAATTGAACTGTTCATCTTGCATTTTCCAGCCAAAAGAAGGGCTCATAAATTGACAGCTCATTAGCTCACCATTAGCTACTAATATCCTCATAGGCTTCCTCAAGGGTTCTACTGGTAATCTTAATATTTTCACAATGTGGGGATCAATAAAGGAGTTGGTAGATCCACTATCAATTAAAATTACGATAGGTAGTTTCCTGGTATGGCCTATGATTTTAATGGTAGACACATTGCTACTGGCAGAACTCAAGCCTAGCAAGGCATTGAGAGACACTTCAGCTTGTTCTTCTGCTTCTTCCTCTAGTGTCTCAGGGACATCTACAAACTCTTCAAGTTGGTCTCCTTCTCCTTCCATCTCCTCACCTTCCATATCATGTAATGCTCTTTGTTTGCACTGATGACCCGGATGATATTTCTCCTTGCGTTTGTAACAAAGCCCCTGCTCCCTTAATGCCTCAAGGTGTTGTGGTAGAGTATTTGGTTTGAAAGGAGCTCGACCTTGTGTTTTCTGGTTTGGATAGGTTATTCTCAAAGGTTTTTGATGATTGTGGATTCCCGCAGCTGGTCTATTTGGAGGGTTTTGAGGATTTCTGGGATATGAGATGGCTAAGGGTCTTTGGTTGGTGGTTTGAGGCTGTCTATTAGGGACAAAGGGAATCAGGGCCTTGAATGATTCTTCATACAGTTTTGCTACTTCATAAGCATCTAAAACTGTGGTAGGGTTAGCTAACTTCACCAATGGCTTTAATTCAGGTCTAAGGCCACTAATAAAACTAGCTACATAATGAGTTTCATTCAAGAGTGGATTAATAACAGTCATATAACTGGTAAGTTCTTCAAACTTCTCTTGATACTGATCCACAGTCCCCATTTGCATCAGTTTATTAAATTCATCTACGATATCTTGGGGTCTTATATTCCTAAACCTTCTACGCATTTCCGTGCAGAATCTCTGCCAGTTCATCCTCCCTCTCTGATTGACAATGTAACTATCAAACCATATATCCACTCGATCCCCCAAATGTACAGAAGCATACCCCAAGTTTTTCATGTTCTGAAATGTTGTACAGTTCAAAAAACTTTTCACACTTTCTGAGCCAACTTCTGGGATTACAACCATCAAATTCAGGGAAATTAATTTTTGGTTTAAATGTCCTGGGCTGGGCTGTAGACTCTGTGTGCATAATCGGGGTGGGAAGTATAGTAGGGGCTGAGGAATACATGGGATTCCTGAATAAGGGAGGACTCGAGAAAATGCGAGCTGGAGGAAAAGAGAAACCCCGACCTACTTCAAAAATAGATGGAGTAAATGGAGGTTGAGAACCTACCATTTCAGGTGAAGAACTTACGCTTGGTGATTTTCCGGTCGAAGTTTGGTCAGTCTCCAGTCGGACTCGAGTTCCATGGGCCCCTGTTGGTGTTGCTCGTGGAGTCAAATCAGGTGGGGTGGTGAGGGGAGAGCTCGGACTGTTCTGCAATGCCATATTCGAAATGATGTACTCAAGCTTCTTGTTCGTCTCACATATCTCACCCAACTGAACCTGAAACTGTGATTGATTCAGTTCGAGGGTTTCGAAACGTTTGCCCACATCCTCTACAAAAACCGATAGTTGACTGCGCACCATGCGGATATCGTCTTGCAAGCTTTGCAGCTCTGGAGGTGACGCCATTACGGAAAGTGTTGAAGGACCAGGAGACTCTGATACCATTGTAACAAGAGGTGATTCTTGCTACTAAGACTATGAATAAGCAGTAAGAGAAAAGGAAAGAAGAAGAAAGAAGTTTTGATAATTTTCTGATTATCTTCCTCAAAGTAATACAAGGATATATAATCCTTTAGGATCAGTACAATAGTACGACAACTGTCCTCATTAGAAAACAGAATTTAGGACTGGAAAGTAAATAAAATAACTATTGTTAAGGACTAGGAAAGTAAATACTAAAATTAACAACTCAAATACCTAATGGACTTAAATATCATAATCTAAACTTCATTTGTTAACGGTCACAACAACTTTTGTGACAGATTCTTTTTCACAAAGACAATTTTGGGAGCAAGATTTTGGAGATAAAATCTTAGTTTGGAATTTTTTTTTCGGATAGAGAAAGAGAGGGATTTTTTTTGAGGTTGAGTGAAATTTTTCTCTAGCATTCATAGCAGTTCAAGCGAAAAATAGACAAGAAATACACAGATTAAATACATCCAAGTTGTGTTCGGGTCATAGATATCGCTCGGAATCCTCGATTGTCGTTCGAGTCCGTGTCTTGCCTGGTGAAGTTATCGTCTCCAGCTCGTTCGTCCCTGTCCGCTGCACGAAAAAAAGGTAACACTCACCTTTGTTCATACCTACGTTGTTCTCAATATATTGGCATGTCTGAGTCTTAGCTGTTGAACTACTTATATGTTCGAAATTTGGAGGCGTTGCAGCTGTTTGTTGATTTCAAATTAGTAGTGTAGTTTTCTTCTGTGTATTCAAGTTATTGTCCAGTTTCCTCCCTCATTCATATAAACTCATTTTCATATCGTTCTGTATGTTTGGTTCACTTCTGTCCATTAATAAAAGGTGGGGTCGTTCGTCTTCTTCTGTATTTAGTCTTGAATGTGAGTTAAATATGTATGTGGATATTGGAGGTTGGTCGTTGGCTGCTGTTGCTCTTATTTGGGACTTTCACAGCATTGTTGTGTTTAAATTTAAGGTGTTCTATTAGTTTAAATGTTTAATGTATAACATCATATTATTCAGTCTTCCACCCTAGTTGGATGAAGGAAGCAATATGTCAAGCTTTCAATTGTTGTGTCTTGTATGTAGCTTTTTGTTTCAAATGTCACATTCGAATGATTGTCAAGTCTGTTTCGAAAATATAAGGTTTGTTCTCTATCATTTCATACCATAATGTGTTCTTTTAGTCTCTCTCTAAGTTTTACTGTCCACTGTTCATTTCTTTTCGTTCCTTAAGCTGTTACACTTTCGGAAATTTCATGTGTCATCCCTTTTCGTGGCGGTCAGGTGAGCATGCGACGTAAAACTTTCTTCTTCATCAAAGTATAGTATTATGAATCAGACCCTTTTTAACATGCATATTTATTCAACACTATTTCAAACTCAAGTTCTCTATTAATAAACATCACCCTTGACGTCTGTGAGTCTCTTTTGCACTTTATTTGGCTTCCATTTAACTATGTTACTTATTTTATTTCAAGTTTATCGCCTTCTTCTTTAGCTTCGAATTAGTTTCGGAGTAGCCTCGATGTCGTGCCTTAAAGAAATTTTTGGATTGTGGCGCTGTATTAGTACAACCCAAATTTGATTTTCTTGTTCAACTTTTACTGTTCTGAAGAACATGGGTAATGTGTTTCATAGATTTGGTACAGTCAATTTTAGTAAAAAAATATCTATATGTTTTCTTCCCTGTTTTGAGCTCATCAGGTATTTGATATATGTTGTTAACCCATCTTCTTGCCTGCTTCTAGTGCAAAAGGAGGAGGGGTTATGTTCATAGTGGGCTTTGGTTTGGAAGCGACATTATTGAATTTTAGTTCTTTTATTTTATTTTGTTACATATGTTGATTAAATTTACAATGACTAATATATTAATTTAATGTCTTAAAAGATGATTTGGGGGGTCATATATAAGATGGTTGTTTACTACGTTGGTTTGAACATTTAAAGCATGTTGGATATGAGTTTCTTTCTAATAACGGGTAGTCTTGTTACTTCGTTAATCAGTTTTTGACTAAGTGTACTTTAATCTATCAAGCATGTTGTCTGTTAGCTTTCCATATACAGTGGGATAATATTAGGGAACATAATACAGTTTCTACCTTATTTCAAAATACATATGGTGCAAAATAGGAGGTTTGGCAAAGCTGGTTATGCTCTCATAATTGTTTTTTCTATAAATTGATCGTTGTATTATCTAGCTTCAATTTATTTGTTTCAATTTAGCTGAAACATGCTTGAGAGTGCGCCCTTGAAAGCATTATTGCTCCATAATCGGTGAATGTTGTTTTCATTTAGATTTAGGGTTTAAAAATTCTTGTTATTATTATCGAAAACTAATTTTTGTTCTCTTCATTTGCATGTGAAATTCTTCTGATTTCATTACGAACTCCTCCTTCCCTTCACATTTCGAGAGATCCGTAAAGACTCAGCTCCTCTTTACGAGTTTTCCAGCCTTAAAATTGACGAACAAGTCCCTCAAATTGGCGAATATGAAGCTAATTGCAGAGTTGAAGTCTTGTGGTCAAAAGATCATCTTTTGTTTATGTCATGTCGTATTTTGCTATTTTCAGGCTTAAGCCTTGTAAAAATTTTCTTATTATTATTTTTCTAGAACCTAGGACAGATACTATGAAAGTGGGAAAAAGGCCAAAAACAAAAAGGGTCCAAATACCGGTCCAGGCGGACATAAATTGGTTTGGACCCAACTCTCTCTCTCCCTCTATCTCCCTCTTTTACTTCATTGCTTATATGTTTTGACATTAGTTGTAAGTCTTAGGGTTAAAATCTCAAATCCCCAGCAGAGTCGTCATTCTGTTTTATCTTGGAAAATAATTTATATAGTTTTGAGACTTTTTGAGAGTCGCCACTTAATTTTTTGAAGAAAAAATCAAGAAAAAAACTTAATTTTTGAAAAGATTTAAACAGAAAACCTTAAGAAAACTTTAAAGGGGTTTGGGGATACCTATTTATATTTTAGGAAGGTGTTTAAGGTACTTAAAATATTCGTTAATATGGTTTTTCGACAGCTAAAATTTTCGGCTAAATGTTTAACTTAAGTTTTGAGATAAAGATTATTTTGAGTTATTTTGAAAAATGAAGTATTAATCTACTATCTAAGCGAGGTTTGACTTGCAAAATTTTTATTTTAGACATATTTACTTATTTGATTTAATTTAGTCGTTAAAACAAAGTGATGTCTCATGGGGGATTTGGATTTCTAACTCAAAACTAATAACAAGCAGATAAAACGAAAAAGTAAAAGGGAGAGAGAGAGTTGGGTCCAAATTCGATTTCTGTTTGCCTGGACCGGTATTTCGACCCATTTTTCACTTTTTAAACCTTAGGCTCGTCATACCGGTCCTAAGAATTAGAAAAATAATAATAAGTAAATGAAAAGGCGACAATGTCTTAGGCCCAAAATTAATAAAATACAACATTTCGCAAAAATAAATTTTGGGGCCTTCGTTGCTTGATCTCTTCAACTTCTTCCACTTTTAAATTCTTTCGCCTCCAGACCTGTACACCGAACTCATGGACCTACTCCTCGGTCCCCCTTAACTCAGTTGACTCAATAGAGGGAGAATTGGGTCAAAGGCCCAATTCAGACATGCAGGGAAAAGAGTCCATTGTTGACGCATAGACATGTAAAGAAAAGTAAAAGAAGAGATTAGAGGGAACTTGATACAATTCCATTTATTCAAAAATAGAAAAAAAAATGCATTATATAATTAGTGAATCTCTAAACATATAACAAACTAATGAGATAAAGGATAAAAATAATAAACTTATAGGATGCCAATAGGTAACAAAACAGCTAAAAATAATACTAACCAAACTCAAGACCCCAAAATAACAACAATCACATTAATGATAATGACAACAATTTAGCATACTGGTTAGTCACTATTTAATCTTATACGCCTTTTATCAACAAGATGAGCTCACAGACATACTAGTTTAAAATAGGCAAAAACAAATTGAGCATCAGAATTGTCACGGTAAACCAAATATTTGATGCAAAATCTTGAAATTTAAGTAAAACACACCCAACTGGAGGAACTTGTCAAAAAAAAACAAGACCATTCCTAATAAGTCTCTGCCAAATAATACTATTCATTCCTAGCTTGCGACAAACTATTTTATAGACACAGTGAAACATGCATCACATATCTTAGACCAAAACGTGCAACCATCAAACCAAAACGACCAAACTTCAGCCAAAACAATCTGGAGGAATTTCTGGAACAACATTTGGATATTTTGACTCATTGGGACCAAATTGACAATACCACTTCATGATTCATTCATCAAAATATATACATATATACATAGAAGACTTCATTATAAGATAGCAATTGCTCAAATCGGCTACTCGAATTCGAACACAAAGTGAGATCGATCTCATTTTAAATGCTACATGACTAAACACAAAACACAAAGCAAGTAGACAAGTGTACAAGAAGAAAAGAAAAGAATTTGAGGACGCAGGAATATATGGGAAAATAGAAGTAATTTCGACTAAACTTTGAATCACTTCTTAAGAGAAAATAGTAGCAAAACACCAAAGGAAGCACACGACTACATGCAACAAACTAGAAAGATTTTTCTTTGCATTTCTGCAAAAACTAAATGGGATAACATAACACGAACGAATTGAACCATGAAAGGTTCATGGTGAAGCAATAAAAGATTTAATATGCTCACAAATAGTGTCGAACTAACTCCAAAACGGAAGTTATCCACAGGTGATATCCATTGATCATGGTTTAACAATGGTTTTAAATAAAGATTGCATATGAACGTAACACACAAAGTTGAGGACATATCATCGACAGAACAATAGAACAATTTGGAAATTAGCGAAGTCAAGGAAGACGTAACCTGTCTCCGGACAGCGAAGTGGAGTCTGTGAACGAGTAGGGGCAGCGACTTCACTATGGGAATACGACTTCAGGAGCTTTGTCAAACAGAACAAAGGCGAGCGGGGATCAGAAACTAATAGAATCTCGACTTTTTCCTTCTAACCAAAAATCTATGTATTCTTTTGATTTATATTGCTGGTTACTCTAAATTTTTCTCGATTTTCTTTCTTTTTTTTTAAATAAAAATTTCCTCCCCCTCACAGTGAATAAAAAGGAGATTATATATCGGAAACTAGGGTTTCAAAAACAAGGATCAAGGCCTAGGCGAGTTGATCTCAGGCCCACTAATTTCAAAATTCGAATTTTTCACCCTTTTGGGGAAGCAACTTCTCTGAAATTTTCAACCCATTCCGGAAGGGGAAAGGGGGTTGGACGCTCCAGATCGATTTCCTTGTCCTTGGCATCGACATGGTCGCATATCGAGCTTGAAGTACCATTTTTCCTAGCTCCAAAGCTATTGCAGTCGTACGAGCTTGAAGGCGACGTGAAGAAGAAAACAAAAGAGGAGCAGGGCGCATTGTACTCATAGACGCTGTGACGATTTTCTGTCTATCTTCTCCCTCGCATGAGAGCGACGATGCGCGTACAGGGTCAGGCGGTGGCTTTCACGCGCGTGTTCTTGCTTTCCGTCAAATTTTCGTGAATAAGGTTGTGGCTTTGGGAAGCTGTTGCTGCATCTGGGTTTCTTACTGAAGAAACGATTGGGACGGGTCCAGGGGATTGGGTTGGGTTTAGAACGGGTTGGGGCTTGATTGGAGGGAATGAAAGAGGAAATGGGACTGAAATCTGAAATGGATGCCCAAAATTGGTTTCTAAATGGGTCCAAAGAAGGCTGGATTTTCTGGTGAATTTAAAAAAGAAATTAACCAAGTCGAGTTGATTAATAAATTCGATTAAAACTTAAACAAAATGAATACACATTAATTAATGATTCTTAATTTTAACAAGATAAAATAATTAACTTAAATATAAACTAGATGCTCGAAATATGAACTACTTATTTAGCCGAAAGTAAACTTAATAAAATATTAAGTAAAATCAAAACTCTTTTGAGATGGTTTTTCTAATAAACATAAAATAAACTAATCGTATATGCAATACGTAGTGAAAGTAAAGAGGGGGGGGGGGACGAATTAAAATTACCTTCAGTCGACTCACCTGCACGTTAGTAAAACAGATAGACAGTAATAATAACTTGCAGTAAGTAAATAACACAACTGTTTTATACTGGTTCGGATCACCAATGTGGTGCCTAGTCCAGCTCCCTTGGGTTACAAGGGTTTCCTAAGATCTTGTTGAGAACTTGGGTGTTATAGAATGTTACAATTAAGAGCCCCGTCTGATATTCAAATCAGACCTTCTTCTTTTAACACAACCTCGACCTGTATAACCTACACGCAGATCTTTATTTCTCTTTTCTTTTCAATTGTTCACTCAAGAGTGTACAAAGTTTTATGAAAGATAAAAGAAGACTAAAATATAAGTTCAAGTGAAGTGCGTACTTCACATCTAAGACTGAGACGGATTTAAATAGATGTTAAAGATTATGCCCTATTTCGGAAACCCAAGGGAGTTGTAAATCAAGAATCCTTAGATGATTCCTTGATTTATTTGAATTGATTTGCTGAATCGTGTCCATATCATATATGTGCATGATTAACTCAATTCCTTCCTTTGTTAGATGAACTCTTTGAATCTTGGTTGATCTTCAATTTCTTTCTTGAATTTTTGGCTGATCTTTAGTCTTATGATATTCAATCTCTTCCTTAAATCTTGACTGATTGATTTACAGATATTTCTTTTCTTTAATCTTGGCTGATTGATTTACAGCAATATCTTTCTTAAATCTTTGGCTGATCTTTTAATCTTCTGATCTTCACTCTCTTTCTTGAATCTTGGCTGATTGATTTACAAATATTTCTTTTCCTTAGTCTTGGATGATTGATTTACAAATATTTCTTTTCCTTAGTCTTGGATGATTGATTTACAAATATTTCTTTCCCTTTTTTAGCCTCTTGCCTTTCCTGTTTTGCTTCGTTAATCCAGACTAGGATTCCGTTTCGACTTTGTGTTGTTTTCCGTAATGTTGTCATGACTTTCAGGCTGCTTGTATTATTCCTTGTTAATTCTTACGAGTTGTCACTAATAGGAATATCATAAGTTAACAATCTCCCCCTTTTTGATAATGACAACTAAAACTAATACAAGTTTAAGTTTAACTTCCCTGTTTGATGTATCGTGGATTGACCGACATCCTTGTGCTCCCCCTTTCTATATGTCGTGTCTATATTTTCTCCCCCTTTGGCATAATCAAAAAGGAAAACAGACAAAAACAACGAACACGATAGGTCAACTCCGAAATCACCAAGAAAGTATTTCAGAGAGGTCAACACATTCCTCATGCTTGTGAAAGTATGAGTGTCATAAGCAACAAGAAAACTAATAAGCTTAATAAATAAGAACAGTAATACCAAGACATTCTCGAGGGAAACAAAATATTTTCTCAAGCAAAGATTTTGTAAAAAAAGGCTAACTGCTTTTCAGAATTAACAAATTCAAGAAGAAAATCACCATTTTCAACAAGATCACAGTATATTTAGATAGATTAATAATACTGATATTATCGCAAAAATAGGTGCTCCCTCAAAGAATAAATCATAGTCGAGGAGTTGATGCATCATTCAAAGTAGTTAAGTGCCACAACTTTCAACTATTTCACTAGTACTTTTGTTGTATTTTTATTACCTGCGAAGTCAGCATCTAAAAATTCAAATAAATCAAAATTTCAAATAGGATACAGTGGTCCCTTTGCAAACGTTGATCGATTGACTTGCATTGAGATATGGTAAAGATCCAGTCTATCCATGATATAGTTTTTTTTATCAACCACATTTCCTTGATCGATGAAAATTTCATTTTCTAATTTCTTTATTTGTCAACTGATTTTTCTCGAATTGATTAAGTTCTTCTTTCATAGCTTGTATCCATGACTCATCCATTTATTCGTTTGAATTCTATTTGGGATACTAGAGCTTCTGATTCTCGTAGTATGAACTTTATCATCCCAAGATAAATTTTCAAGATAGTTTGCGTTGCATCTTCATTCCCTGTGGATAGTTGGTAGTCGACTTCACCTCTGCAAGAGCTGACTCTTCGACAATAGATTTGATTATTTATGCCCAAAAATGATCAGGGAGATTTCGATCCAACAACATTCTTCTTGATGTATCTTGTAAGGAACAATTATTCTTTCCACCTCTCCATTTCCTTGAAGTGATCTAGGGGAAGGGAAATTTTGAGTGACGCTGTTTGACCACAAAATCTTCAAATGTCATTTTAATCTTGAGGACTTCTCAAGAGCATGCAAACTTGTCCAAGATTTTGGTGTCACAACCAGTGATCATTATAAGTTGTAGTAAGACAAGTAAGATTAGATAGATTAACAACAGTTAAGACATATACATATTTTATCACTTTGATCTCCTCTTATGAAAGAATTAATTGTGCAACTTGTTGTATTGAGTGAAACTTGAAACCAAGTGTCATATAGTTGACTAATACTGAGGAGACTCTGCTTGAGTCCTTCAATAAGATATACTTCTACTAGATCACATGAGGGTGATAGTTCCAACTCCAATTACTTCTCATTTTGCATTATTTCCAAATATTGCAAATCCTTAAGAAATGTTTTTAATAGTTTGAAATGTTTTCTCACTCCACACATGTTTCTGGAGCATCCATTGTCAATTACCCACATTCCTTTCTTGTAGTTTTTTCTGGTATGCTCCTGCAAAACAAATAGATTAATTTCTTTTTGGTACCCAAGTACTTTTGGGTCCTTGAGGGTTAGGATTAACAACTTTTGTTCTCCAAATCCATTTTCCAGAAGAAAATTTCCTACAGTTAAAAGATTTGTGACCAATATCACCACAAGTATAACAAGAGAAATTAATAATAGATTCGACAGTATGATAAGAGGAATTAGATAAAGATCTGTTGGATATTTTGGAACTTTGATTTGAAGATATTCTCCCAAAAGTATTTCTGTTAGATGTGACAGAGCTATGACTAGGAGATTTTCTGATATTGTTCAGTTGCACTTTCATTTTTTTCAGTTCTTCTGCTAGTTAGTCGACTTCAATTTGACTTGCTTTGAGAATAATCTGTCATTCTTTCTTTTCTTGAGCAATCTTATTGTATGCATCATTACTTTTTGTAGTTCATCAGTAACCATGTCCAAAGAGTCCTGTAAGTCATTACAGTTAGAACAGTTAAAAGATCTTACCGCACTTGTTTCACCTAGTGCCATAAAACATATGTTGGCGGTTTCAACATGATCATCTTCAGATATTTCTTCTTTACTCCAGGCTTCATTATTTCTTCGATTATTTGTCCTTCTTCGTTTTGGGCAGTTTTGTTTGATATGTTCTTGTTTTCCACAATAGTAGCAGCGATCATCATTTCTTTTGAATTCATTGTTGTTGAATTCCTGTTGTAGTCTCTGTCTTCTTTGTCTAAGCATTTGTTTGATTGCTCTCTTTATGAGAGTCATTCCTTCGCTTTGATATTCATCGACTTCCTCTCCAATGTCAGATGTCTCAGTCGTAAATGCAACAGTCTTCTTCTTTTCATTCTTATTCTACCTGTTAATGTGATTCTGCTCATAAGCCATTATATTACCTCGAAGCTCATCATATGTCATATTCTGCAGATCTCCATCTTCAAGAATGGCCGCTTTAGTTTCCCAAGTTTTGGGAAGGCTTCGAACAAGCTTACTGACTTGTAACCATTTGAGTATACCATTCCAAGAGATATTAGTTCACAAATAATTTTACTCAATCTTGAAAACATGGATTCAATATTTTCATCATCGGACATTTTGAACAACTCGTATTCATTTATGAGTGAGATAATTCGAGCTTCCTTTACTTTAGTGATTCCTTCATAGGTTACCTCTAGTTTGTCCCACATCTCTTTTGCAGTTTCGCAAGTTGATATTTTGTCATATTCTGCTCCGCTTACTGCACAATACAACAAACTTATAGCTCTAGCATTAGTTTGAATTATCTCTTATTTTTCCTTAATAATATCAAATGATTCAGGATTAAAAGGTTTTTTAGTGCCATATTTTTCAGTCAATTCTGGAATAGGCTTCGGGCCCTTCTTGATTACTATCCATGCTTGATGATCATTTGAAGAGACAAAGATTCTAAATCTGTCTTTCCAGTGAGAGTAATTTTGTCCATTAAAATATGGTGGTCGGTGTGAAGAGTGTCCGTCTTGAAGTAACGCGCCAGGAATTAGATAGTGTGCCATTTGATCTTTGCTCACGTGTGGTTAAACACTAAATCTGTGAGACCTGCTTTGATACCAATTGAAAGTCAAGAGGAGGGGGGGAATTAAAATTACCTTCCGTCGACTTCCTACTCTGGTCACGACTCACCTGCACGTTAGTAAAACAAATAGATAGTAATAATAACTTGTAGTAAGTAAATAACACATAGTGTTTTATACTGGTTCAGATCACCAATGTGGTGCCTAGTACAGTCCCCTTGGGTTACGAGGGTTTCCTTAAGATCTTGTTGAGAACTTGGGTGTTACAGAATGTTACGATTAAGAGCCCCGTCTGATATTCAAATCAAACATTCTTCTTTGACACAACCTCGACCTGTATAACCTACACTCAAATCTTTATTTCTCTTTTCTTTTCAATTGTTCACTCAAGAGTGTACAAAGTTTTATGAAAGATAAAAGAAGACTACAATCTAAGTTCAAGTGAAGTGCGTACTTCACATCTAAGACTGAGACAGATTTAAATAGTTGTGAAAGATTATGCCTTGTTTCAGAAACCCAAGGGAGTTGTAAATAAAGAATCCTTAGATGATTCCTTGATTTATTTGAATTGATTTGCTGAATAATGTACATATCAGATATGTGCATGATCAAATCAATTCCTTCCTTTGTTAGATGAACTCCTTGAATCTTGGTTGATCTTCAATATCTTTCTTGAATCTTTGGCTGATCTTTAATCTTCTGATATTCAATCTCTTCCTTGAATCTTGGCTGATTGATTTACAAATATTTCTTTTCCTTAATCTTGGCTGATTTATTTACAGCAATATCTTTCTTGTATCTTTGGCTGATCTTTTAATCTTCTAATCTTCACTCTCTTTCTTGAATCTTGGCTGATTGATTTACAAATATTTCTTTTTCTTAGTTTTGGCTGATTGATTTACAAATATTTCTTTCCCTTCTTTAGCCTCTTGCCTTTCCTGTTGTGCTTCGTTAATCCAAACTAGGATTCTGTTTCGACTTTGTGTTGTTTTCTGTAATGTTGTCATTACTTCCAGGATGCTCGTATTATTCCTTGTTAATTCCTGCTAGTTGTCATTAATTAGAATATCATAAGTTAACATGTAGAACCTATATATTATCTAAGAATCAAAAATTGATAAGATTAATGTAAAAATAATTTAAAAAATATCTTATACCTTATAAAAATTAATTATTTCAAAATCGTTTAGAATTAAGATACTCGTTAATTAATTCACGTCGGGGAGATTCAAACTTGGGTGTCAACACCCGGTGTTCCATGTTTCTATGCTCATAAAATGTATAGGTGACCCGGTTTCTACTCCCTTTAGAAGGTTTAAGGGTGAATGAGAACCTTTCTTATGAAGAGGTTCTGGTTGAGATCTTAGATCGTCAAGTTAAGAAATTGAGGAATAAAGAGGTTGCCTCCGTAAAAGTCCTATGGAAAAACCATCAACCATCTTGTTGAGGGTGCAACATGGGAGGCCGAGGCTGACATTGTCACGCCCCGAGCTACCCTTGAGACGCGGACACGAAACCTAGGACCACAAGTGATCCCAACCTAACCCTGCTGGCATGATCATTAGCATACTAAAGATAATAAAGTTTTGCGGAAGCTAAATCATACTTAATGAGATGCGGACACGAAACCTAGGACCACAAGTGATCCCAACCTAACCCTGTTGGCATGATCATTAGCATACTAAAGATAATAAAGTTTTGCGGAAGCTAAATCATACTTAAAATGAAAAGATGGGGAATACCCATATGCTAAAACTGAGATATATGAAATATGATGAGTTTAATACAAAGAAATATTAACTCAACGCTAAGCTGAAGCTAACTATGTCTGAAAATAGCCTCTAAACTGGAATAGAAATACTGGGACAAGCCCCAGCTAAATCTAGCAAAAACTGAAACTAAATGACTAAAAGACTAAAATGAAATCCATGATTGTTGTCCTCGAAGAATGAGGACTCACCACTGAATCTACTGAACTGGAGATCAAAAATTGATCTATGCGTGATCTGGAGATCGAAAATCGATCTATACGTGATTTGGATGCTAAGAACCTGAACCTACATCACGAGAAGATGTAGCGCACGTATGCGTCAGTACTTGAAGGGTACTGAGCATGTAGGATACAATAAAGATGAAATAAAATATAACTGAACAAGCACAAAAGCAAGTATGAAAATCTGAACATGATATATTGAATGCTGAGATAACTGAATGGAATAACCAATTTATAACATGTTGAAACTGAATATTGAATATACTGATAAATGGTCAATGCAAAAGAGTCTAACTAAACTGTGGGAGCTACTAATAACCGGAAATAAAACCACATGAGCTAAATGTGGAGTCCGATGTATACGCCCCATCGAGAGGACCCAATATACCCTACCAGAGGTATAAAGTCATGCTGGCATGATCACTAAACTAATGCCCACAGAGGGGACTTTCAACCTACTTGGCTAGTAGTTCTGGGACAAATTGGGTACGTTGAACCCTAGTCCAACTCTGTATTATGCTACTCCCATTGAGTTATGTAGTTAACTGATTATGTATGAATTTCTGTAAATACTGGATAGCTTAAAACTAAACATGCAATTTGAGAATGCAACATCTAAGCTGATAATGATGCATTAAAACTGAATGTATAATTGAATAACTGAAATATCTGACCTAGCATTTGTAATTCAAGAACTAAAGAAATACAAATCTAGGGTTTTGAAATTCATGCGATAAACTGAATAATAACTTTACAATCTGATTTGGAACATATATTTAATAAATTCATGAAGTTCTATCGAAGTTCTAGAAACCCTAGGTGTATTACTGATAAAGGAATCAAGAACTGACTGAAAGCTAGGGACCCAATGGGTGAAAGGAACCCGCTAGTAAAATCCCACATACCTGGTGATGAAATTCACGGAAAACACTTAGGTTTCGGGGCTGGAACTGCTGGAACCTTGCTGCGTTCTTGAACTAGGGTTCTTGAACTTTTTCTCCTTTCTTGCTTCTAATTTTTCTAAGTTTTGATTAATGATTTGACTTAGGTAAGTTTTAGTTATGTTTCTAGGCTTAAACTGACTAAAATATGATGATTTAGGGTCAAAACGACGTATCTTAGAGTTTAAACAAAGTGGGAAAAGACCAAAAGACCCCTGGGTTAGTTTCTATCGGACCAAACGATGGCCTGGACAGACTGTCCATCGTTCAATCGACAGTCCGTCGTTTGGACCGTGGTTGGGTCTGTTCGACAGGCCTTTACTAAACGGGCATAACGTTTTACTCTGAGCTCTGATTTTAACAATTTTGGTGGTTATGGAAAGATAATTCAATTATATATCTTTTGGTATGTCATGGGTCACCTAATTCATTTTGTGGTAAGAGTTATGATCATTTGAAGTTGACCCAACTGCATTCCCCCCCTAACTGTCTGCTATTTCTTACCTACGGACCGTTATGGTCAACCTTGGTTCTTGTCAAAGAGTGGGTGAATGGGGTGTCGATCGATGGTCACAGACTACGGACCGTAGGTCCGTCCGTCGATCAGGACTTAACCAAATTTTACTAGGCTGAGATTTTGGAGGTTTCTGACCCACGGATGTGCAGGACGGACCGTGGGTCAGGCTATGGTCCGTCAATGGCCACCGTTGGTTGCACCTGCAGGTTTTTTGTTTTTTTATAATGAAAAACTGGTTTTTGGTCTGTTTTGGATATGGGGTATTACATTATCTCCCCCTTGGGAACATTCGTCCTCGAATGAAGACTAAACTAGCTGGAATAGAGGGAGAGAGTTGCAAACCCTACTACTAAACACTGAGAACTGAGTTTCTAACTGAATTGAGTTCCGAGAACATGCAAATACACTGAAAATACAAGTACAAGCTGAGGGAACATGATTCTAAGACTGAATTCACGCATGAATGACTGAAAAACTAAAGTGGAACTATTACCTCAAGATGGAGTGGAATCGTAAGGAAAGAGGTGAGGATACTTGGATTTCATGGTTGCTTCTGCTTCCCAAGTAGCTCCCTCTACGGACTGACTCCTCCACAAAACTTTGACTGAAACGACTTCTTTGTTTCTCAACCTCCTAACCTGAAGGTCAAGAATCTCAACTGGTACACCCTCATAAGAAAGACTATCTTTCACTGCCACACTCTTTAATGGCACTACCGAGGCTGGATCACCCACACACTTCTTCAAGAGCAATATATGGAAGACCGGATGCACTGCTGCTAAGTCTGCTGGTAACTCTAACTCATATGCCACCTTACCAATTCTTTTCAAGATCTTGTAAGAGCCTACATATCTAGGACTGAGCTTCCCCTTTTTGCTAAATCTCATCACCCCTTTCACAGGTGACACTTTCAGAAAAATCCAATCATCAACTTGGAACTCTAGCTCCCTCTTCTGTACATCTACATAAGATTTCTGATGACTCTAGGTTTTCTTAAGTCTATCTCTAATGAGTTGCACTTTCTCCATGGCATAAAGGACTGAATCTGGCCCTATCAAAGCTGCTTCACCTACTTCACACCAACTAACAGGAGATCTACATCTACGCCCATACAAAGCCTCATAAGGGGTCATCTGAATGCTGGAATGGTAGCTACTGTTGTAGGCAAACTCAATCAGAGGAAGGTGATCATCCCAACTACCCTTGAAATTGATCACACAAGCTCTCAATATATCCTCTAGGGTCTGAATAGTATGCTATGCATGTCCATCCGTCTGCGGATGAAATGTTATGCTAAGGTTAACTTGAGTACCAAGACCCTTTTGAAATGACTTCCAAATGAGAGGTAAACTGAGGACCTATATCTGAGATGATAGCAAAGGAACCCCATGCAACCTCACAATTTCATTAATGTAAAGCTTGACATAGTCCTCTGTCGAATCTGTAGTTTTGACCGCCAAAAAGCGAGAAGACTTAGTCATCCTATCAACTACCACCCAAATGGAGTCATGTTGTCTGCGAGTACGCGGTAACCCTGTGATGAAATCCATATTGATCACTTCCCACTTCCAAGTAGGAATGTCGATCTCTTGAGTCATACCCCCTGGTTTCTGATGTTCTACCTTGACTTGCTGGCAATTGGGGCACTTACTCACAAAATCTTCTATATCCCTCTTCATGCCATTCCACCAATAGACTTCCCGCAGATTGCGGTACATCTTAGTGGAACCTGGATGAATAGAATATCTGGAGTTATGGGGTTCTGCAATGATATTCTTTCTCAACTCACCCACATCAGGAACACACAATCTACCCAATCTACCCTAGTAGCGATGTACAAAATCTCTCCCTTGGGAGAAAACCTCCACTCTCTGATTGTGTACTACACCTTTAAGTTCAAGAAAGATTGGATCACTGTCTTGCTTTTCCTTAAACTCCACTACCAAAAAAGATTCTGCCCCATTCTGAACTGTTACACATTGTCTGATATGCTCATAAGGCGAACTCCTAAGCGAGCAAGCCTGTGAACATCCTTCACTAGCTCCTTCCTTTATTCCTCAACATGGGCTACACTACCCATAGATAATCTTCTAAGAGCATCTGCTACTATATTCAACTTACCAGGATGGTAATGCACACTCATATCATAATCCTTAAGGAACTCAAGCCATCTCCTCTGGCGAAGATTCAACTCTTTCTGGGTGAACACATACTGAAGGCTCTTATGGTCAGTGAACACATCTACATGAACACTATAGAAGTAGTGTCTACATATCTTGAGTGCAAACACCACTGCTGCAAGCTCGAGGTTATGACTTGGATAGTTCTTCTCATAAACCTTAAGCTGTCTAGAGGCATAAGTTATAACATTATCTCACTGCATCAACACACAACCTATGCCAACTCTGGATGCATCAAAATAGATTACATAACCATCTGAACCCTCTGGTAGAGTCAAGATAGGAGTTGTAGTCAATCTAGTCTTCAATTATACAAAGCTTTTCTCACAATCATCTGACCATTAGAACTTGACCATCTTCTGAGTCAACCTAGTCAATGGTGAGGCTATAGATGAAAAACCTTCCACGAACCTTGTGTAATAACCCGCCAAACCTAAGAAACTTCTGATATCTCTAGCAGAGGTAGGTCTGGGTCATTGTTTCACTGCTTGTATCTTTTGTGAATCCACTCGAATCCCCTTGCTAGATACAATGTGACCAAGAAAAGCAACGGATTACAACCAAAACTCACATTTGCTAAACTTAACGAATAACTGATGATCTTGAGAGTCTGCAGAACAACTCTCAAATGACTTGTATGTTCTTCTTTATTCCTAGAGTAAATGAGGATATCATCAATAAAGACGATAATGAACAAGTCCAAGTATTGTTTGAACACTCTGTTCATCAAATCCATGAAAGTTGCAGGAGCATTGGTTAGTCCAAACGACATAACTACAAATTCACAATGACCATACTGAGTTCTGAAGGATTTTTTCGGAATGTCACTATCTCTGACTCTAAGCTGATGATAACCCGATCTAAGGTCTATCTTTGAGAAATGACTAGCACCCTGAAGTAGTTTAAACAAGTCATCAATCCTGGGGATGGGGTAATTATTCTTGATTGTGACCTTGTTCAACTGTCTATAGTCAATGCACATTCTGAGAGA
The DNA here is from genome assembly GCA_016801875.1 of Solanum sitiens. Taxonomy (NCBI): domain Eukaryota; kingdom Viridiplantae; phylum Streptophyta; class Magnoliopsida; order Solanales; family Solanaceae; genus Solanum; species Solanum sitiens. The sequence goes on from JABWTJ010000209.1 coordinate 1,514,208, forward strand.
ACCATCTTTCTTCTTTACGAACAACACTGGTGCACCCTATTGAGAAATACTAGGTCTAATGAAACCTTTATCTAGAAGGTCTTTCAACTTCTCCTTCAATTCCTTAAGCTCTGCTGGAGACATTCTATAAGGAGGAATAGAAATATGATGAGTATCTAGAAAAAGATTAATTCCAAAGTCAATTTCCCTTTCGGGAGGGACTCCGGGAAGATCTTCTGGAAATACTTCTGGAAACTCACAGACTACTGGAACTGACTCAAGAGTTAGGATTTTAGATCTAGAATCCTTAACTCGAACTAGATGATAGAGATAACCCTTAGAGATCATATTTTTGGCCTTAAGGTAAGAACTAAGTCGACCCATGGGCGCTAAGCTACTACCCTTCCATTCTAAGATTGGTTAATCTGGAAATTGAAAATGAACAATCCTAGTTCTAAAATCGACTGAGGCATAACATGAATGTAACCAATCCATGCCTAGAATGACATCGAAGTCTACCATTTCAAACTCTACAAGATCTGCTGACGTGACTTTCTGAGAGACTGTGATAGGGCCATTTCTGTATACCTATCTAGCTATAACTGGGTCACCGACTGGAGTAAAGACTGAGAAAGTTTCTGAGAGGGTTTCTAGACTGACACTTAATTGGACTGCTATGTAAGGAGTTACAAAAGAAAGAGTAGCCCCTGGATCTAACAATGCATAAACATTAAGGTCAAAGACTCGTAACGTACCGGTGACTACATCAGGAGAACCTTTATGATCCTGGCAAGCCTGAAGAGCATACAACCTGTTCTAGCGCTGACCGCCACCTGTACCAGATGAGTTACCCTGCTGAGTCCGGCAACTTGTTGGTGCTGCTGAAGTTGTAGACTGAGCTCTACCATTACCACCTCCTTGACCCTATCTAGAAGGACAATCCCTCAACCTGTGACTAGACTGACCGCACCTAAAACATTCTTTTTTTCCTGCAAGACACTCGCCCGTATGGTTCTTACCACACTTAGGGAAAGTGGGATAAGTCTTGGTGCCTGAAACACTTCCCTGAGGCTTAGAGCCTGGTGCTCTACCCTTCTGGTCATACCTGTTCTTGGAGGATAGAACACTATCTGATGTAGAGGATAGAGCTAAAAACTTCTGCTGACTCTGCGAGCGATTTGCACCACCCGATTTCTGCTGAGAATAGTCATAATTCCCAGTCCTAGCCTTCTTATTTTCCTTGACCTATTCCCTAAGCTTATCACCCTCAACCTGCTGAGCATGAGTCATAAGCCTAGAGATGTTCATATCTCCAAGTAACATAGCATTTTTACACTCAGCTTTAACCAAATCCGACACTCCATACAAGAACTTATTCATCTGATCCCTAGAGTCAGCAACCATATGAGGAGCATACTTGGAGAGTTGGTTAAACTTCAGCCCATACTCTTGGTCTGTCATGTTACCCTGCCTCAAGTTCATGAATTCCTGAGCCTTTGCCTCTCTCAACTCTATTGGGAAAAACCTGTCGAGAAAAGTCTCACTAAAACAATCCCAAGTGATAGGAGCTGCATTTGCACCCCTATTCTTCTTTCACTGAGTATACCAGATATGAGCAACATCCTTCAACTGGTATGATGCCAACTCAACCCGATCATTCCCAGTGACTTGCATTACCTCAAAGATCTTCTTGATCTCATCCATGAAATTTTGAGGATCCTCATTAGTCTGTGATCCTAATAACTCAGGCGGATTCATCCTAACAAAGTCACGGACCCTTGCTGCTGCAAATCCACCATTTTCATTCACATGAGCATGAACCCGGTTGTTTTGGTTGGTCATACTCTGAGCCAACATATGTATGACATTCCTGAACTTAGCATTGGAGACTTCTTGATCTGGGACTGGAGGAGTTGCGTTTGTATTCCTAGCATTAGATATACCAGGAGGCATGATCTGAAACGTAAAACGTCAAGTTAGAATGGAATTAGATCATACCTTACGCACGACAAGAGTAACAAAAAAGTGAAGTTTTCCTAAAACACTTCATAGCCTCCTCTCATTAGATGTGGTGCACTTCACACCCATGAAAAGGACTCTACTTATTGCGGCTTTTCAGACATCCTAGGACACATAAACCTAGTGCTCTGATACCATGTTTTTTCACGCCCCGAGCTACCTCGAGCGCGAACACGGAACCTAGGACCACAAGTGATCCCAAGATAACCCTGCTGGCATGACTATGAGCATATTAAAGATAATAAACTGTTGCGGAAGCTAAATCATACTTAAAATAAAAAGATGGGGAATATCCATATGCTAAAACTGAGATATATGAAATCTGATGAGTTTAATACAAAGAAATATTAACTCAACACTAAGCCGAAGCTAACTATGTCTGAAAATAGCCTCTAAACTGGACTAGAAATACAGGGACAAGCCCCATCTAAATCTAGCAAAAACTAAAACTAAATGACTAAAAGACTAAAATGAAATTCATGACTGTTCTCCTTGGAGAATGGACTCAACACTAAATCTACTGAACTGGAGATCCGAAATCGATTTATGCGTGATCTGGATGCTGAAAACCTGAACCTACATCATGAGAAGATGTAGTGCACGTATGCGTCAGTACTTGAAGGGTACTGAGCATGTAGGATACAATAAAGCTGAAATAAAACATAACTGAACAAGCACAAAAGCAAGTATGAAAATCTGAATATGATATACTGAATGCTGAGATAACTGAATGCAATAACCAATTTATAATATGCTGAAACTGAATATTGAATATACAGATAAATGGTTAATGCAAGAGAGTCTAACTAAACTGTGGGAGCTACTAATAACCGATAATAAAACCACATGAGCTAAATATGGAGTCCGATGTATACGCTCCATCGAGAAGACTTAATATACCCTTCCAGAGGTATAAAGGCATGCTGGCGTGATCACTAAACTGATGCCCACAGAGGGGACTTACAACCTACTTGGCTAGTAGTTCTGGACTAATTGGGTACGCTGAACCCTAGTCCAACTCGGTATTATGCTACTCCTATTGATTTATGCAGTTAACTGATTATGTATGAATTTCTGTAAATACTGGATAGCTCAAAAATGAACATGCAAACTGAGAATGCAACATTTAATATGATAATGATGCATTTAAACTGAGGCATGTATAATTGAATAACTGAAATATCTGACCTAGCATGTGTAATTCAAGAACTAAAGAAATACAAAGCTAGGGTTTTGAAATTCATGTGATAAACTGAATAATAACTTTACAATCTGATTTGTAACATATATTTAATAAATTCATGAATTTCTATCGAATTTCTAGAAACCCTGGTGTATTACTGATAAAGGAATCAAGAACTGACTGAAAGCTACGGACCTAATGGGTAAAGAAACCCACTAGTGAAATCCCACATACTTGGTGATGAAATTCATGGAAAACACGTATGTTTCGGGGTTGGAAGTGTTGGAACCTTGCTGCGTTCTTGAACTGGGGTTCTTGACCTTTTTCTCCTTTCTTGCTTCTAGTTTTTCTAAGTTTTGATTAATGATTTGACTTAGGTAAGTTTTAGTTATGTTTTTAGGCTTAAACTGACAAAAATCTGATAATTTAGGGTCAAAATGACGTATCTTAGAGTTTAAACAAATGAGAAAAGACCAAAAGACCCCTGGGTTAGTTGCTATCGGACCAAACGACGGCCTGGAAAGACGGTCTGTCATTCAATCGACGGTCCGTCGTTTGATCCGTAGGTTGGGTCTGTTCGACAGGCCTTTACTAAAATAGGCATAACTATTTACTCTGAGCTCTAATTTTAACAAGATCGGTGGATATGGAAAGATAATTCAATTATATATCTTGTGGTATGTCATGGGACACCCAATTCATTTTTTTGCTAAGATTTATGATCATTTGAAGTTGACCCAACTGCATTTTGCCCCCTAACTGTCTGCTAATTCCCACCTACGGACCGTGGGTCCACCTACGGACCGTGGTTCTTTTCATAGAGTGGGTGAATGAGGTGTCGATTGATGGTCACAGACTACGGACCGTAGTCTGACCTACAAACCGTAGGTCCGTCCGTCGATCAGGACTTAACTAAATTTTCTCGGGCTGAGATTTCGGGAGTTTTTGACCCCGTTGAAGGATGTGCAGGACGGACCGTGGGTCAGGCTACGGTTCGTTGATGGCCACCATTTGTTGCACCTGCAGTTTTTTTTCCTGAAAACTAGTTTTCGGTCTATTTTGGATACGGGGTGTTACAGACATGAAGTACCGTTTCCTCATCATTTTCCTCTCACTCCTAGACAAAGTTGAGGTTAGTAGTTCCTCTTAAATGAGAGTTATGAATAATGTTGAACTTGTGATGGTTTTCTAATATGTGCATGTTCTTGTGCAAATTCATGCTTAAATTGTGTTTTGAGTTTTCATGAACTATGTTTCTCATGGTTGACTTGCACTCATATGTATAGTGTTATAGTGTCTTCATGAGAGTTGAATTGGGCATGCTTGATGTTGTCTTGATAAAGAAATATCTTTTTGCTTGCCTAATGTACACATTGGTTCTCATTGAATGTGGAGAAGATAGTTTCTCCTATACTTATGTGAAGTAATGAGTTTTGAGCATAACGATGTGTGGACTAAGTTCCTATGTAGTATGATGCCATGATGTTGTTGATATGACTGGTTGTGTGTTACTAGTTTCAAGCCATTGTCTTCCTTAGAAAAAGCCCCAAGTGTCATTCGGGGACGAATGTTCCTAAGGGGGAAGTATTGAAACACCCCAAAATTCTATGACCTAAGCTAGAGCCTTGTATAAGGAATGGTGAACTAAAAATAGTTAAAGTGATGTTTCTAGGCCTAAACGAATGTAATTAACTTGGTTCAGAAGTAGTAGTGCCTAAACGTCAAGAAACGACCTTGACGCCCGTTGAATTAATAACCTAAGCTAGTGAGGTGCTAGTACTAGTGATGTGGTTCAAAGAAAACGTTTAGGGGGCTTAACCATGAAAAATATTATGCATATGTGTTCATTAACCATACTAGGTGTTAAAAAGGTCAAATCCAAGGGAGGAGTCCCAAGCTTTAAGGGGGAACCCAAGGCCAAGAGCCAATGTTGCCCCAAAAGAGAGGCTACTTCCTCAAGCTTAACGGGCGGGACCACGATCCGTGGTCCACTTCACGACCCATCAAGTTGGTCGTGGAGTTGACTTGGCCATGGGGTGAGGAGCTCCAAGTGTCTTAGACACTGCACAACCTTCACGAGGGGGACCAAGACTCGTAGTCCACTCCATGGCTCATGAAGGTGGGCGTGGAGTTGCCTTAGTTTGTACAAGTGGAGGGACATTTGCAGGGGCTACTGCCCAAGGAACTACGATCCACTTAATGAGTCATGGTGCATGTTAACGGGCAATGGGATGTGGTCGTGAACTTCACTTAGAGACTAGGATTGGTGGCCGTTTTGAGAGGCTACTACCTCACACTTCACGAGCAGCACCACGAGTCGTTGAGTTCTTCACAGCTCGTGAAGTGGGGCGTGAAGACTAGACGGGGTTCCAAGTTTAAAGTCAAGTTGGACTTTTATTTTAAAAGTCCAACTAAGTGAGGGGTGTTTCGTGTATTTTAGGGGTTTAGTATATATTGAGTTTATGTCATTTTACACCCATTCTCTCATCAAAACAAATTCCCAAATTAAAAACCCAAATACTCTCACCTCTCTCTAAATTCTCTCTGTACACAAAACCTCCATTGAAGAACTTTGAATATCCGAGAAAAGGGTCAATTCCCAAAGGTTTCAACTCAATTTCGTGGCTAAGTCTTCATTAAGGTATGGTTTCTTTCACTCTTGGGATTCCTTTCCCTAAGAGGTCCCTTCAAAGATGATTTCAATATTCCCCCAAATCTAGGATTTTATCTACACGTGGATCTTCTTTGTAAAATGAAATTACGGATCAATTATGATGAATTAGGATTACTTAAGGTTGTTTAGGTGTATAATGATGGATAATTGTTGTTTTTCACTTGGAATTCCCTTGGACCCATGTTCTTCCTTAATTTCGTAAATCTTGGATTTGATGTGGTGAATGGTTAAAGATAATGAATATATCAAATGTTTATATTGATGTTAGTTATGTTATTACTTCATGAATTACCTTGTTTTATGTATTGGTTATGCATTGTTGGGTGATTGAAGTATGAAGTCCCATGAAATGGCAAGAAGATATGAATGTCAGTTCTTCCTTGAACCCGATTATTAAAGATAAATTACTTATATAGTAACGATGTTATATCTAATGTGTTATTGTGGTATTGATAACAAGGTCCCCTCATCCTTAACCCTATAAAGTTGAATTAGCTAACATGTATGTATGATGTGGTATGATTGTTATATGATTGAAAGGTAGTTCTCACGATTATAATGAGATGTTAAAGTGAAAAGCTTACTCACTTTCTAGTATTTATAAAGTGAAATGATTGTTCTTACTTATGAATACTTCTATGCTATTACGATTATATGCTTACATAAGGGTCTAGAAAAATCTAATGTGAACTTATGTGATAACTAAAGATGATTACTAAAGGGAATAGATTCTTAGCACCGAAAGGGCATGTAAATGAGATGGGGGTCTCACGTTTAGTAATTCTAGAATTCCGGCTCCCCACATGGGTTTCCTCACGTTTAGCAAGTCGGGATTCCCAAGATATGTGTTATTGCATGAGATGGAAACCCCCATGTTTAGCAAGTTAGGGTTTCTAGTAACAATCTCCTTGTCCCTTAACTATGTGCCCACATAAGATTCTAGCTTAGTGGATCCACCTAGACAGCTATGTACTAAAGGTTACACCTTAGACAAAAGTTAATCCTCTCTTTTCGGTGTGGTAGTAGAACACTGAATTTCATATAGCTCTCATGGTCTATATCAGTTATTGCAACATTTTCCTCAATGTAAGTAAATGAATGAATGAATGAAATGTATGAACTCTCACTAGGGCTTTCTTAAGGTTTTCTACATAGTGTGAGGGTGGGTATGGGATTTCTCTTATACATTGCACTTGTGGGATCCTAAGAGATGGTTGTACTAGTGTTCTCTTATGACTATATTGATTATGAGTTATGTATGATCCTTACGTATACATCAAGTTATGATAATATATGATATTATGAATGTATGTATAAAGTAGGTTGCTTAATGTGATACTTATCTTGGAGTAGGGCTATGGGTTTCTATTCTTTGCATTGCACAAGTATTGCTTGGGTTGTCTACATGTTGGGATGATATCATGTTGGGTTGGCTTATGATGCTTACTTTATGTGCATATTGGATTTACTTGATAAAAATCATGTTTTGACCAAAATGTCCTTTTATACATGCATTGATGATTTTTATGCATAGTAGTCATACTTAGTACGTGTGATGTACTAACCCATATTTTCTTCCCTTTTCCTAAATAATGTAGGTTCGGGCCTTTGAAGAGATTTCAAGGCTATTTCTCAAGACACTTGGATTTGCTTCTCCAAGTTGGTGAGTCCTCAAGTTCGAGGACAAGACCCTATATTCTAGCTTTTTAGTTCTTTTGTTATGTTGAAAGACATTATTGTACTTTCCTATTTCTAGATTTCTTGTTGATGTAAGGGCTAAGTCCCGAATTTCTATTCTTCTATGTCTAGATTGTACATTGTGACAGAGTTAGATTTTGTTTTCCTCATATGAAGTGAAGTTAAACTTCCAAAGTAAAAGTTCTAAATTTTTCACATTTTTATTCTACGATACATGCTATGACAAATGCTAAGGGCTTGTATAAGACCTCTTCGAGGTCGAATACGTCGGTTACGACTAGGGGGTGCTCTCGGGTCGTGACATAACTTAACTTGGAGCTTGCATATACCTCAATAGTAGACTTGATGCGAACATGAGATCGGGTCTTGTTGCTGTCAAATACAACAAACTACCAAACAGACTTCTATAAATTGTTGGATCATTCCTGTCACCTCTTTCAAACGTCGAAATCTTTTCATTGTGAACCAATGGGGTCGGTACAGACTTGCACCTCCCCATCTTGAACATTTTACGAATATCCCATGCATAATTTCTCTAAGAAATGAAGATTCCATCAGTAACTTGATGAATCTCCATTCCCAGAAAGTAACTCATTTCACCCAAATCTAACATTTCAAACTTGGTCTACATTTCTTGCATAAAAGGATTCACCATAGCTTTATTGCTTCTTGTTACCAAAAGGTCATCAACATAGAGTGAAACCACAAACACATCTCCTTCATTAGCCTTCTTGTCATATAAACTGGCTTCATTTTTACATCTCTTGAAGCCACAATGAATGAGATGATCATGAATCTTACTGTAACATGCTCGATGAGCCTACTTTAATCCATACAATGCCTTATGAAGTCGGTAGACTTTATCCTCCATTCCTGAAACTTGAAAGGCTTCTGGTTGATCAACATAGATTTTCTCCCGCAACAGTCCATTTAAGAATGTCGATTTCACATCCAAATGATATAACCTCCAATTTGCGCTGAGCTGCCAAATCAAATAGCAGCCTTATTGTATCATGTCGTGCAATCAATGCAAACGTGTTTCCATAATCCAAACTTGCAACTTGCGCGTAACCTTTCGTAACAAGCCTTGCTTTGTATTTGTAAACCCACTTCAACCCGATCACATTTCTATTTTTTGGTTTATTATTTTTTTCCATCATACCAATCTCCTCCGTCATAGCTTCAATCCAAACTTCATGTCTTTATGCTTCTTGATAGCTATTTGGCTCTGAGATAACAACAATACATCTTTCATATATCTCGGAAAGGGACCTTGTCTTCAAAATTAATAAATCAAGTGAGGATTCCCCGTCTGATTCTTTGTCTTCCTCCAGAGTTTCAGACCCCAATGATTGGATTTCAGGAAGCGGACTCAAGTTCTCAGAAAACTGCATTATCTTTCTCAATTTTCTCCTTATCCTAGTTCCAATAATCATGCTCATTTACAACTATATATCTTTGGATTGAAATACATTTTGTTTGCAAGTTGAACCCTCTATAACCATTGGCTTGTAGTGAATAACCAATAAAGATCCCCAATTAACCTTTTGGTTCAAGTTTGCTTCTGTTGACAAAAGGAACATGAGAATAGCATATCAAACCAAAAACTTTTAGATGCTTGGCAGATGGATGTATTCCACTCCATGCCTCAATAGGAATATTTTCATCCACAAATTTTGTTAGCATCCTATTTAACCAATACACAGAAGTATGAATAGCTTTTTGGCAGTTCCTTTTCCAGCAACAAACATATAGCAATTTCAACTGTCGTTCTGTTCTTCCTCTCTAAGACTCCATTTTGTTTAGGTGAATAGCTTACTGTCAACTTGTGATCAATCTCCATATATTCATAATAATTTTTGAACTCATTTGAAATGTATTCACCACCATTGTCCGACCTCAAAACCTTTAGCTTACAACCAGTCCGTCTTTCCGTATGAAACACCCAGAAAATTAATAGGTGAAACTAGAGCCTTACGTAAGATTTTTAGTATTTTATGTATCGTTTAGAATTGTAAAAAAACTCCCCATACTAGGAATAAATGTTTTTAGAGGCAAAATGTCAAGGTACGCCCCCCCAAGGACCAACCAAGGGTCCTTGAGGAGGACCCTAAATTATCCCCCAAAAATTTGGCTAAGTGTAAGTTCAAGGAAGGGTTCAAAGACGGTGGAAGAGTCCACGACCGGTGAACCCATCCTTGAAACCAAGCCTTGTGAAAACTATTCTAAGGCAAGGTTCAAGGACGGTGGACGAGTTCACGACCGATGAACCCAAGCCTTGTGAAAAATATTATAAGGCAAGCTTCTAAGAAAGGGTTCAACGACCGTGAAAAAATCCACAGCCGGAGAACCCATCCTAAAACCGAAGCCTTGTTGAAAGTATTCTAAGGCAAGGGTCTAAAGAAGGGTTCAAGGACGGTGGAAGAGTCCACGATCAGTGAACCCATACTTGAACACAAGCCTTGTGGAAAATATTCTAAGGCAAGGGTCTAAGGAAGGGTTCAAGGACGGTGGAAGAGTCCACGGTCAGTGAACCCGTCCTTGAAACAAAGCCTTGTAGAAATCTTTTCTAAGGCAATGATTGACGGGCATGTCCACAGCCAGTAGAATGGTCCACGGACAGTAGACCCATCCGTGGAGATTTACTTATAAAAGAAAATTTCAGGCCTTAAGTATACGTCGGGCACCACGACTTTTGGAATTGTCCAAGACTCGTGGAAGCCTCTTGTGGTAGTTGCCTTAGATTTTTTTAGGAAGTCCACATGGGGAACAAAAAGGGGCAATTTTGTAAATTTTAATTTTTAGTATAATTAAAATAGGTATATATTATATTATTTTTAAATAAGTATATAAGGTATTTTAAGTCATTAAGCACCCAAAACTAAATCAATTTTACAAATACCCAAATCAAAATTAAAAGTTCATTTTCCTCACAATGTTTCTCTCTCTAAAAACCCAAGAAGAAGAAGAGTAAAATTGAATCTTGGGCTGGAAGAAATCAAGGGTTTTCCATCAAGTTCTTTCAAGATTCATCATCAAGGTACAATAGTTTTCATCTATGGGTAGATTCCACCTGTGGCGCCCCTTCAAAACTTGATTTCAAATCTTACGATTTTTGCAAAAAATAAGGGTTTTATTCGAATAGCATGGGTTCTGTTTAGAAATATTTTTAATGGTTCAATTATGTTGGGTTATGATTGAATTGATGATTTGTGGTTGAATTATGGTGAAATTCCCACAAGAACCCATCGATTCCCTATATTGCAAAATTGTAATCTTAATGTGGGTGATTGGTCTTAGAAGCATATAAATGGGTCTTGTTTAGATTCAGATTAATTGAACTGATTGGATTATGTTATTACCCATATCTAATGTAGAAGTTCTAGATGCTGAGTTGAATTTGATTTATGATCCTTGAAGGTCAAATTATGAAGATTGTTGTATAATTATGACGCTTGTGTACATGCTTTATAAATTCAATGAAAGTAATGTGATCATGACTATAATACAATTGTGATATTGTTGAAAGGTTATTCTCAGTTATACACTTGCAAATGATGATGACATGTAGTGAAAGGTTTTTTTAATGTAATGATACACCTTGAATTGGTAGGCTTTGGCATCCTCTTCTTGTGTAACTAAAAGTATCTTGACTAAATGAACTTTGGATCGGTAGGCCAAGTGGCGTCCCTTTCATAAATGACCAATGGAGTATTCTAGGCTTTGTCTTGAATCGGTATACCAATGGTAGACCTTTCAGGATGAGTCTATGAACTACTATAATGATGAACCTTCAATCGGTACACCTAAGGGCAGCCCTTCCGTGAGGATTCAATGAGCTTTACTAGTAATGTACCTTGAATCGGTAGGCTAATGGAACCATTTCATCTGTGTTAATATGTACTCGGTAGGCCAATGACATCCCTCTAATGAGTAATAATTTTAAAAAGAGAACAAACTACTCTATGGGAATTTGAGGCTTAGCACCGAGTGGATATTGTTAGGTGAAAGCTCTCCCTATATTAGGACGGGTTTCATGTAACACCTTTATTATCCAATAACTATGAGTCCACATAGGTTATAAGTAGTGGATCTGTGACAACCAAAAACAACTATGCTAAGTAGGGCCTAAACTTACATAGAATTCCTAGGTTAGATCGGGTTCACACGGATTGATGCGCGTGGAATCAGACCTCTGAACTTATGCACCAGCCAAGACAACCAACTTGGTGAGTTAGTTGGGCTAGGCAGGGTTGGGTCCAGCCATGTAGGGCACCTGAATATTAGGATTCACCCGGATGAGTCTTAACCGGACTTAGAGGGTTAGTCCTAGGTTTTAAGGGTTCTAGGGGTATAAAGGTAATTTCGGGGCTAGGAGTAGTATGATAATTACCCTAGGCTGATATTTAATTAATTAAATAAGTGATTAATTAATCAAAATGGGTCAAATCTCAGTGGTCAAACCCGAGTTTGACCGGACCTCCACAACTCGGGTTCGAGCCGAGTTGGAAGCATAATGAGGCACGAATTAAAGGATTAAAATTTTGAAAAATAAGGAGGGTCATTATCATAACTTAAAATATAATTATAATCTGATTCTTATAATTAAAATTGTGTTGAATAAGTCAACAACAATTCCCACAAAAAGGGGTGCACAACTCCCACTAGGAGTGTCCTTCTTGCCCATCTTAATTCTTTAATTTACTCCTAAAAACGTTTTCAGCTTTATCCCACACTTCAAAAATAGAATATAAACGTAAAACTCACTATTCTAAAAGTGTTCTTGGCTGCATCCATCAATAAAACAAAAGGGAGAATTCGTACGCCTAAGTGTTTTAAGTAAAGAACTTCACTTGCAAACAAGAATCAAAGCTCGGAAGAAAGGTTTGTGTGTGAGCTGTGGCGTGTGGTTGTGGCTGGTTTTCAAGGCTGAAAAGGTATGGGTTTTCTTCTATCTTGGTCCCTTTTCCAAGAGTCCCCTAAGGTTCAGTACGTATTCCAATCGAAAACTAAGGTTGTCCCCGTTGCATGTCCCTGTCATTAGATCCTTTGAAAAGTGATGCATGCGTTGGATAGCTTATGATCATTTTACGTGTGTCCGACTGTATGTATGTTTTATGTACACAATAATGCTAATTATCATGAGAAGCATATTACATATTGTTTTCAAGAAAGTGGTGAATTAGGTTATATGCATTTGTTGTGTTATTAACATATGATGATGAAATCGTGATGTTCATGAACAAGAAAATAAAAGTAAATTCCTTAATGAATTGGTTAAAAGTTTATGTAAAACTCTAAGCTAAAACGCCTAAGCTAAATGCAAAGAAAGTGAATTAAAGGCATATGTTAATGGAGTATAGTTTCGGCTATTCTCTAGTAAAAATGAAGAAAAAAATATATGCTGCCATTCAGGATGGAATACGAGACCTTAAGGTCCTAATACTAAGAGATTAAGCCTTAAAATAAAAGAAAAGGATATAGGGTGAGAGAGGGGATTCGAACTTGGGCAGGTTGGAAGAAGCTTGGAATTAAAAGAAAAAGAAAATAGTGAGGGAGGGGGGATTCGAACTTGGCTCCTTGGACAAGGGTGTGAGATACATAAATCTTACACCAAAATAAAGTAATAAAAAGATGAGGCCACTGGGATTCGATCCCAGATCCTCTTGGCCGAATTTAGGAAGACACTTAGCACTCTAAATAATTAAAAAATAAGGTGCTACCCAAGGGATTCGAACATGGGTCCTCTTGGCCGAATTTATGGAGACACTTAACACTTTAAATAATTAAAAATAAAGTGCTACCCAAGGGATTCGAACATGGGTCCTCTTGGCCGAAATTGGGAGACACATAAGTCTCACATATGATTAAATAAAATGAGGCCACTAGGGTTGAACTTGGGTCCCTTGGCTGAATGTGTAAAATGCATTAGTTTTACACAACATATACTTAAATTGTCATGAAACACTTAGCCAAATACGAGTAACCCAAAATGGGTACTACCATGAGTTAATGGTAAGATTAAGAAATGAACATTCACGTAATGAGGTGAGTAATTATTTTATACTATGATGCTAATGAAAATAGTGACAACATGATAAGAGGCTAAGATGAATGGTGAGACAAGTCTCAACCAAGCCTAAGAAAATGTTACCAAACGTACTCATCTATGGGAGTGTAGAATGATGTAGAGTCAAGTCTCAAGTATACTCCAAAAGAAAGTGTTAAAAATGAATTCATAGTTAATATGTAGAGAAAAGAGTGACTACATGACTATAGGCTAGTGCAAGTGAGACAAGCTGCATCTACGTCTAAAAAAATCAATGTCACTACATGAATTTCTAAGAGAGTATATTTATGCTATACGATGAATAAGCAAATAAAGAGTGGCTACATGAGGACAGGCTAGTACAAGTGAGACAAGTTGTATCCACGCCTAGAATCAATGTCCCTCAATGTAAATTCCAAGAGAGCATATATATGTTATACGATGAACAAATAATGAAAGGTGAGTAAAGATGAAATGAAAAGATGTTAAGAAAGAACAGGGTGGCACCACAATATGAGGCTAGTGTAAGTGAGACAAGTTGTACCTACTCCAATATTAGGTCACCAAAAAAGTACTCACCTAAGAGAGTGTTGAATATTAAAAGACAAGTCTCAGTCACATTCTATATGTAAGTGTGAGGACAATTCACACTTAATATGTAAAGAATAGATGAGAAATCATCTAATGAGCTATGAATACCTCATGCTAAGAAGCAAGCTTCGATGATGTATGAGTTGAATGTAAATAGGAACTTTAAACTAAGCAACGATAGGCTAGCTATGAGTGGTGATACCTTCTTTTGGGAAGGGCGGAGGATCACATAAATCTCATGAGATGAGACTGTCCACCAAGGTGGGTATGGGTCTCCTTAAATCTCCTAGTCTTTGAACTATGTTACCAACATAGGTAACTAGCTTAGTTCGAACCCATAAAGCTAGCATGTTTTGATTTCACTTTGGCCAGTGACTCCACCTCTTTTCGGTGTGGGGAAGACACCAGATTTCATGATGCTCACATGATCTATGTCGGTTAAGGTTGAAGTTCCTCAAAGTATGAAAGATAATGAAATGAACAATACCGAAGTTGTTTGTGCAAGACAATCAGTAGGTGAGACCGGACTCAAGTATTGACATTAGGTCATTCTTGGTCATTGCACTTCATGATCCCGATGAGAGTCTTAAACTTCATCCTAGGTATAGCTGGTGTTCACATCAGCCTATGAATGAATGAAATGAATAATGTGAAGTAAAATGAACGAATGAAGCAGGCTCTGTGTTTGCTAAAAAAGACCCTCGGATTGAGATCCCATATGTTGGGCCCTCACTAGAGATGTCTTAATGCTACGTCCATGATTCCAAGGTCTCATGGAAATGAAATGTATACTATATGAAACATTAAATGTATATTATGTGAACCTATGTGTGTATGATGTGTGACATATTCATGGCATGACCTTCCTATTACGAAATAGTCAAAGTCAAGAGACTTGACCTTCTAAGAAAGCATGTTGATTAGGAAGAGCCATCCTTGTTCATGCATTACCGTTATGTGTTGTTGCATTTACCCATACTTAGTACAAGTGTGTACTAATTCCATACAATATTACTATTTTAGGTGCAGGCTCAGGTGGACGTTGAGGGTATCATTGCAGCTGTTCGGACTCAGAGATTTCATCCGGACTTGGTAGGTCCTCATGCATTCGAGGATGACTGCCTTTATATTTCCTGCTTAGTAGTAGGTTTGAACTAGTGGGGTGGGTTCCACTAGTGTTTCTTTCCTATTTTATTCAGACGCTTGTAATGGTGCCGTTTTGGCAATTATTACTTATGACATGAGATTCCATTTCTTTCAAGTTGCATGATCTTATAATTAGATGGTTGATGTATGAGCAATGAACTTCCTTAAATATATGTGTTTATATGAAGTCTATGTATACTTCAACTATAAACAAAAAGTTTTAAATTTTCCGCAAATTTAACTAGATGAATGTGATGAATGCAAGATGAGGCTTGTCTGCGACCTCTGAGAGGTCAATGACGCCGGTGGCGATTCGGATTCAAGAATCTGGGTCGTTAGAGGATCCATCTAAGATAAATTATCGATTCTACCTTAGGCAAGTAGATCAATCCTTTACGGTTTGGAATAGGCACCGAATTTCATTATTTGCTCATATGGTCTATGTCGGTTAGGGATTATTCTCATCATGTGAGTTATGTGTTATGGTTACTCATAAGGTTCTATGAAGCGTGGGTGGTAGTATGGGATGTCATCAATGCATTGCACGAGTAGGTTTTGAAAGTGGTGGTTATTGTGTGTTTCTCAAAGGTCATAATGTCTAATGAAATGAATGTGCTCATAATGATGCTAATGAGAGTGTTGACTTAAAGGCTTAAATATAATAATGAATACTTAACTTGGATTGTTATTATGAGTTGTTTTCCTTGTCATGACTTATTGAATATGAAGGTTCCTTGTCTATGTGTATTAACTAATGATGAGAATGAAGAATGGTAAGTATGATTATAGTGGCATCAAAGTGGTACTTAATATGTGTGGCATTATGGGATGTTATTCCTACATTGCACAAGTATAACTTAGATTACGTAAAAATGGTTCTATTATGTGTTATAATGACTTATATGATAAATATGCTTATGTCTTATGTGTTTATACTAAAAGTGCATGATGATCCTCAAATTTGTTAAATGCATGGTTTTCAACCAAAATGTCCTTTTTAACATGATTTCTGCATTTCTATCATACTTAGTACACATTTGTGCTAACCCATATTTCTTCAAGATTTTTCTACAAAGTGTAGGTTCCGGTGTTTGAGGTGTTCTTTTTTTATACAAACTTGGATCGACTATTTTCCAAGCTTGTGGTGGGTCCTCAAGATTTGAGGACATGTGAGTCTTTAGTAGTTTATTTCATGTCATTTTATGTCTCGGAAAATGTTGAAGGGTTATGACCCTATTATTGATTTAAAGTTGTATTAGATGGATAAATGAGACAAAGTTAAACTTTCGCTTGCTTATATAAAGACTTCGATTGTATGGATAAAAGTTTCTAAATTCTGCACCATTTTCTTATTCCTTATGTTATGATATGATATGAGTCTTGTATGAGATTTTTCGAAGTCTTATACATCGTGTCATATTCGGGGTGTAGGCTCGGGTGGTGGCACCACAAAAGCTCTAGATTTATTGAAAACTGAAAATACTTGAGACTTGTTACTCAGAAAATACATCCAAGTCATCCTTGTTAAGTCATCAGTAAAGAGCAAAAGATATTTATTGTGTCCCAAAATGATGTCCGCATATGCCCACACACATCAGTGTGAACTAGTTCAAGTTTTTCAGTTGCCCTCCAAGTAGTATTTTTAGGAAATGATTTCATGTGTACCTTACCCATCTGACATGACTCACAAACTTCTTTAGATAACAAAATCTCAGATAAACCCTTAGTCAATCCCTTTTCATACATAGACTTTAAAGTAGAATAGTTAAAATGACCATATATTTTGTGCCACAACCATGACTCATCCTTACGTGCAAAATTTGCACTATCAAACCTCCCATCTAATGGAAAAGTTTTATCCATCATTTCTACTTTAACAATCAAACTATCTTCGGAGTCAAAAATCAAAAAATTGTCCTTAAAATATAAGGAATAGCCTTTAGACATCATTTGAGCCACACTTAATAACTTACATGCTAAATAAGGAACATACAACACATCATGTATAAACTTTGTACCTTGTGTAGTCTGAAAGGCAACTGAACCCTTTCCAGGTGCATCTACTGTCTCACCATTCCCTATCCTTACTTTAGTTTTGATGGACTTGTCAAGTGTATGAAACATGATCTCATTGTGTGATATATGACACATACATCCACTGTCTATGAACTCTGAGGATTTGTTGGTTGTGTTTTTTTCATGAGAATCCATAAACAAGATTTCTTCTTCCTTTTCGAAACTCTTCAGTAAAATTTGTTTGCTGGACATGGCGTTGTTGTGGTTGATTCGCTTGAGCCTACAATTCTTATCAATAAGAATCATTTTTCTACAAAATCTGCATTGAATCGACAACTTTCCTTTGAACCAACAATCCTTTTCTTGATGATTGTGTTCTTTTACAATGGTTGCAAGGTGGAAACGTTTTTTCTTTGAAGTTTCCTTCCATGCTTTCCCCTTTTGCTACTTTATCTTCATCCATCCTTCTATTGTCCTTCACTGGTTGTTTGACCTTATGCTTTGCCTGAAACGCCACTTCAACTACTACTTCATCTCTTATACTTGATTGTTGTTCTTGAGCCTGCAACCTGCTGATCAATTTCGCTACCGATAAGGTCTTCAGATCACAAGATTCTTCTATTGCTAAAATCATAGAGTCAAACCTTGCTGATAGGCTTATCATCATTTTCTCCAGCACTTTTGAATCTGGAAAGTTTTCACCAAACAGCCTTACTTCGCTTACAATCTCCACAAGTTTGGCAGTATACTCTTTCACAGTATCTCCTTCTTTCATCCTTAGCATCTCAAATTCTCTTTTGAGAGTTAAGAGTTTGACAGTCTTCACTCTGTCACTTCCACTCCTCTTTTACCTTCTCCCATACTTCTTTAGGTCTTTCACAAGCCATTATTCTTGTGAAAATCACATATGAAAGTGTTGAATGAAGACACCTGAGAGTCTTGGGTTTCCTTGACTTCGCATCTTCATAAATCTTCATTTGTGCAACTATTGGATTTGGTCCAAGTAGAAGAGGATCATCTTCACTTTTAATTGTTTCTATTAGACTAAGAATTTTGAAATAAGCCTTCATCTCTATCACCCATATGTGATAATTTTCTCCAATAAATGTTGGAGGGTCTGCACCCAAGAAGTCGTTGGATGCCATATTACTACTGCTCAGCTCTCACCTTAGAAGAACTAGAGAAAAAAACCTTAGCCTTCTTGCCTTCATAGATCCCTCAAGAAAAAGGGCTCTTGATACCACTATTAATATTAGAAACTGAAAAGAAGAAAGGTCTTATTTCAACAACAGTGTTTGTTATATATCATGAATTAGCTTTAAGCTGCACTCTAGTGACACCTGATGCAAGAATTAGCATGGAAGACGCTCTTTCAACGCTGAAAAAGATTAGGCTCCACTTTATCAGTAGTCAGCCCAAGGTGGCATCAAGCAGTCTACTCTTGCATGCAAGTTGATAACCTATGCCAGTTAGATTTCAATTCTGCACAAGTACTTATAGTTTTGATGATATATGGAAGTCAAAAATGATATATGTACTTTGTACAGAACTGATTCCATTTGGTTGAAACTGATTCTTCCATACCAAACAAACCCTTTATCTCGTAAGTCATAGCCTATTCCAAACATGATATATCTCACCTTTTATGTTTGGAATCTTTCTTTGCTGGATGTTCACAAAGACTTCCTGTGAATGAATTAGGATAAGTAGGGAATAATAAAATATTGTAGCTCAGGCCAAAAGAAAGGTAGCTGGTAGTTTGTAGTTTTCGAATGACCCTTTCACTTTTCTTAGTTCTTATCACAACCACCATTTAAAAGATTCAATGTGATTAGTTTCATAATTAGCTTTAACTACTTAGAATATTAATTAGCACTTGTACAGAATTTATTGAATAACCATTCATTGAGAAACTAAAATAAATCATATGTTAACATGCTATAACATGATTGAGAAAGCAGTTTCTCCAAGTGGATATGATAGTTGTGTGTATGACAAGAAGCTTGAACATGGTGTTGGCAACAATATAAACATATCGAAAATAAATCAACCACACAAATAAAATCTGAAGAAGTATGAATATTTTATTGATAATATTGTGGGTACAATTCAGTTCATCCCTTGATTCTTCTCTCTTACGATTTATCCATGATTTGAGGGACGTTAGTGGTATATTTCTTGAACTAGGATGATTTAGATTATTTGACTTCTATATAATTATTCCATGAATTTGCGGAATATTTGAGATATTTTTTCAAGAGAATATAGTACCCTTTATATAGGAATAAGCTAAGGTTTAAGGTTAAAGAAACCTCCAAGAATTCTAACGGGAATCAAATACATCTTGTAGAATCCCAACTAGAATTAAACATGTCTTTTAGATTCCCATAAATTTTCAATGTCTACACATGGTTCTTTTGTGTATATATTGTTATATATGGATGACATGTTGATTGCTGCTAAGAGATGTCACAAATTGTTTGGTTGAAGCAGCAGCTAGGTGAGAGATTGAGACGAAGGATTTGAGCGCTACAAAGAAAATATCTGGGATGGAAATTACTCGAGATAGAAGAGTTGGGAATTTGATGCTATCTCAACAACCCTATATTGAGAAAGTCCTCAAGAGATTTAACAGCTTGGTTGTGGCTGAATTAAGGACTTTGTGGGCTCTTTTGGTGTTGTTTTGAGTCCCATTTGGGCTTGATTGTGCCGTTGGTTTCTGCTCCCACTTAAGGGCTGAATTTGGTCTCCCTTTTGGGATAATTTTGAACCTTTTTCTACACCACTTTGGACTTCTTCAAGGTTGAACTTTGGATTCTAATATTTCTCCTCTTGGACTTCAACTAGGTTCACCAAATAGTTGTACAATTTTTACTATTCATATCCCTTGGGCTTGATCTCTTCTTCCCCAACAAGATACCCTAGATCAACAATTAAAGCCCATTGAGCTTATCATTGAACTCCTTGGTTCGAAATATTGTTATGGTCCTCCTTGGTATTTCTAAAGCTTCATGTCCTTGTGCTTTGATATGGAGTAGAGCTTCCTTGGATGCTATCAATCCCCTCTTTCTTGAAGATAATTTGTCATCGAATATCAGTCTACATTAACATGGAAAAGATCATAAACAAGAAAAATAGCCCTAACAGGGGTGTACATGATTGGATTGGTTCAGTTTTTTAAATATAAAACTAAACCATTTGTGTTGGATTTTTAAATCTATAAGCCAAACCAAACCAATAAACTCGGGTTTTCAACCTTGGGTTTTTTCGAATTTTCGGGTTTCTTCAGGTTTTTCCGCTAAAGTATTCATACAAACATATAATTTACTTGTACTACAAACATTTATTCAGTCCTACCAAGATACAACTATCTAAGGTGTTTCTTCAGAATATAGCACACAATGATATGATTAATGACACTAAATATCCAATAAAATAAATATAATAATATGAAATTGCGTAAAACAAATGTTGCAAATTAACAAGTCATAATGAAAATGATAATAATTTAAAAGTACTAAATCATGCTAAAATAATTTTAATAAGAATTAGTTACATGTCTAAATATTAAAGGAAATTAAAATTAGACTGTATCTCAATTGTCTATACCAATATAAAATCAAAGAACAAATATTCAATATTATTGTCATTCTTAGTGTTAAATTGATTTTATTTTTGCATTAATTTGATTTTGATTTAAGTTTTATAATAATTACCAACATATGTGGACTATAATCTTTATGGAACCATCCAAAATTCTAAGTTTCAAACTTGAAATAATATAAAAGATAAAAACTATGAAAAAGTATAAGAAATATTATAAATATTATATCAAAGTAAATAGTTTTATGTATAAAATAAAACTTTAAAATTATATATATAATATCGAATTTGTTTGATCTCAGGTTGTTTTTTTAGTTAAAACCAAACCAATCCAAATATAGTTGGGTTTCTTTTTCAACACTAAACCAAGTCAAACCAACTACTAGTCGAGTTTTTTTCCGGGTTGACTCGATTTGTAGTTTGGTTCAATTTTGTACACCCCTAGCCCTAACTTGGAACTCACCATAAAGATCAAATATATAAGCAATGTCTCCAAACCTTTCAAGAAAATTGTATGAATCACTTCCTCTAGGATATAGCTTGATCTTCCATTGGGAAGGAAATCTCTCTTCTCATATTCACCCAAATCAAATCCCCAGGTTTAAAAGTAACATATTTTTACCTTATCTCTTCGCAATATAACTTTTGTATTCTACTTTTCAATTGAAAGCCTTGTTTGTTCATGAATCTTCTACACTATGGCAAGTAGATACTACTCATCATTGTTGTAAGGATTATGCTATTGGTTCCTAACCTAAAAAAAAAATTGAATCTACAAAATAAGATGCAAATATTTTGTGCATTAGAAAAAAGGAATCATATTGATAAGTAATTTTGGATATATGAATAAGAAATGGATTATCTTCCAGATTTTCTCATGGACTATAACATGCATGCTACTAGCAGAAAAATGTTAGATACTCTTCAAAAGCTACTGAGGCTTACAACACAAGAATGAAGAAGGCTAAAAGTGCAAATTATTGTAGAATTTTGAATCGGAAAAGACAAACAGGTTATATTTTCAGCTAGTGTTAGATTGGAAATTGATAGTGTGTTCCAAATTAGGGCTCGACGAATACAAGGACTCAGATTTTATTCGAGCTAGGACCTGAATTCATAAAGCCGATTAGAGGAGAAATCAAAGACATACTGAAATTGTGAAATAGTTTATGCTTCAATTCTAATAGCTTAGTTTTTTAATGAGAAGATTACACGCGCTAAAATTGCTTTGAATCTTGCCAACCGTGAATAAAAATACCAACAACTTAATTAAACTTCTAAATATGAAGAAAGCCATGTAGTTACCGGTGAAGGAGAAAGAAAACTGACATAGCAGAGTCTTTGATCGGCAGCGGAGATGGATTTGGAGGTCTGGGTAGTGGTGGTGAATATGGTGGCTCAAGTGGCGGTGAATAAGAAGGTGGCTCTGTAGGCGGTAATTGTGGAGGAGGACAACGGCTCTAAGGGCCACCGTCTTTTATTGCTTTGCTAAAATTGCTTTTTGTTATTGACTTTTAGTGGTAATTGAATTTAATTGCCTTTGAAAATAGAATTTTTTACAGCCACTGTGCATTTGCTGCAATATCTCCGAGAACAAATTAGTGGCAATTAGTTTATTGCCACTAAAAATACTTTTTGGTGTAGTGCTTATATTTACTGTGTATAATATTTAATCTCAAGAAACGATAAGATGACATATGTCCTTATGTCACCCACTATTTCATCAAATTATGTGGATTGTAAT